>JAHWFP010073324.1:0-19727 GCA_023313725.1 Lithobius niger | reverse complement strand
TAACAACATCCTTATGAAACTGGACCACTGCGTTGGCTGGCTTATTTTAACATAGGTATGGACAACTTTAGGCTAAAACTCCGTTAGGCTGAAGCGAGGTTTGAGGGGCTGAATCCCACCAAGTCTCCCTTCATTATTCTGGCCAATTCTGGACAATCTTTCGGCCCCTACGATGATCGCAGGTTTCCCGGTTCAAATCCCCGGGTTGGCGCCTCTCCAGATATTTCGAAATTGAGCCGGTTCAGCCACACGAGCATTAGATTGCTTCAGCCGACTTAAGGCTCAAAGAAATTAATTAAAAAGTAAACTTTCCTGATCCTACTGAACAGCGACCGCTTGTTCACCATGCCAGAAGATGATGAGATACTAGGGAAATTAAAAACAATTTTGGATTTGTCCGCCTACCACAATTCAGTCGACCTTCAGGATTGGGTATGTGAAGTCGCAATCAAGATTTCAGAAAGGGGATATTCCTTTAAGGCCCGTATTCTGAACGCTGACTAAAACTCGTATACTTGACTTGAAATGACGTCATACCTATTTAGCGCCATTCACCACCAGAACTTCGTTTGGATACATTTGGAAGAAATCGGGTGGTGAATGGCACTTAATACGTGTGACGTCATTTGACTTGAAATGACGTCATACCTATTAAGTGCCGTCACCACCCGATTTCTTCCAAATGTATCCAAAAGAAGTTTTGGTGGTGAATGGCACTAAATAGGTGTGACGTCATTTCAAGTCAAGTACGAGTTTTAGTCAGCGTTCAGAATACGGGCCTAAGAATGAGCTATTTTGGAAAAATTATACGTCCATAGTAATGGGAGTGAAATGCACAACCCCCGAAGTATCTAATTTGTGAAGGTTAAAGATTCTACTTGGACCAACTTACTTACGTTTACGTTTTTATTCATGTCAACTCTCAATAGCAATTTGATCGTACGATCTCTCATCCGGCGAATGTCACGTGGAATATCGCTGATTCGTAGATGTGTGGCGTCCATAGTGTAGGCGTGTAGGCAAACGAAACCACTCTTCTGCGTGCCGTCAAAGCTTGGACGAATGATTTGTCCAAGGTTAAAGTTTGGGCGTTGGCCGGTAATTAACCACCTTCAATTATACTGGTCACCTCATGCTGATGTAATACGTGGCTTCAGTTAGTTTGAAATAAATTCTGCGCTCTTTAGACAATAAAAGGAGGAAGGAAAGAAAGAAAGAGGCCTATGGTTCTTAACACAAATTAGGAGGGTGTAAAAATCCCTGTGAAAATATATTTTCTTCAAAACTTATCTCTAAGGAAGCCATATTCCTTAAATCAAGAACTACAATCTTACAATCAATAAAAGTGGTCGTACGTTTTCTAGCAGTGGGCATAAAGGGGGACGTAATCACTACGAATCAGTGGCGTAATAATGTACAGTTAATGTATGCAATGCGCACTGCATAGACTCACTGCATAGGAGCCCGAACTTACGGTGCACGATCAACCGTTTTAAACATTGCAGAATGACTCAACGTTGCTGAAGCCTGAAGTTGAATGAGCCCCCCCCCCCCCCTCTGATTGCACCCGAAACCCGGGGACGCTGAAAAATGCGTGTCCCATTACAGAGGCGTACACAGGAACTTGGGGGGGGGGGGCAGAAATGGAACGATCCCCTCCCAAAGGACAGGCAGGCTCCCCTCCCCTCACGTCACACGCCAAACTTCCCCTTAGTGATTTAGTGATTCTTCGTATGATAATAAATGTCATAAGTATTTCAAGTATGTCATGTAGCCCCAAAATTTACAATCTCAAATTTCTAAAAAAAAAAGCGTGCTGCTGAAGATATTAAAAGGTTGCTCCATTGCCCCCCCCCCAAAAAAAAAAAGTTGCTGAAAATGCTGAAAAGTTGCTCCATTGGCCCCAAAGTGCTCTAAAATGTGCGAATTTTCAGAGCTCCCGCACCCCCTGGCTAGTTATTAATAATTTATTTAGTGCCACAAGGCACCCCTTCCAGCACTGTGCCCTTCCCAAAACACAACACCAATTGTCCTGTTTTACCCTTACACACAAACTTGAATATCTAGACACACGCTAGTGTGTCGCCGCCAAGTAACAGTAGATCATCCCATTGTAGACATCCGATTGTTAAAAATTGATTGTTAATGATAAAAAGGCGGCTCACTAGCAGACATGTGTCTGTTAAATGTAAGCAACTGAAAGCATATTTTGGCATGTTGAGGATAAATCCCAATGCGACAGAAATGTTTCAAATTGTGGAAAATGTAAGGGAAAGGGTCAGAGATTAGGAAAAACTAAAATTTAAAGGATGAGTGTCCACCAATCATAGAGAAAAAGATGCGTCAATAACGTTGTTTTTGTGTTACTGTCTAGCTAGCTAGCTGACTAGCTAATAAGATTTTACCCATGTTAAATCCCATAGACTTTTTGCTCATGGCTAGCGCAAAATTGAGAAGGCCTACGTACCTGAAGTTTTGCACACGGATGCATAGTGATCTGAGGATGGTCCTTTTGTTGGTTTGGGGGTTGTAGGGGTCAGAACAAATGCGTGGGAGGGTTTTGAAATTCGCCACGGGCGAATTTAAATTTCGTTTCTTTTCCAAGTTGCAACCAAAGATTTTAAGCAACAATGGCTTGAACAATCAAGACTGGTCCTTTGATCTATTGTAAAAGCCTGGACGAACTAAAAACTGAACTGTAACGAAGGACAAAATAAAGAAACATTAACGTTGCTATGGATTGTGTAAGAATAAAGGGATGCGCGTTAGATGATGGTTACGCAACAATACGAGCATACACTAGCTAATGGGTTTTTTGTTAATAACCCAAAAATAAATTGCTTCGCATTCTGCTTTTTTAGTAACAACGACCTTCGGGGGTTTCTGCATGACTAAATGTGAACGAAATTTTCAAAAATTAAGGGGAAGGTGAAGGGCTAAACAAAACAACTGAAGGGGATACGCTGATTGAGTGAGCGAAGCGAACGAAATCAGCGATTGTTAGTCAGTGTGTGCAAAAATGGGATTGAAGCATCTTAAACAGACGGTGTAACCTTATGTACGTTCACAGTCCTATGAAAGTTGTGATATCCACCCAAAACCAATACTGGTAGAAAAACCCGCCAAGTTTCCAAAAACAATCGGCCTTTGGAGGTAGTGATACCATTCCACCAGGGAAAGGCCGCCAAGGTTAGTCCTATTAGCCAAGTTAATCGCACCGAATAATACTTTGAACGTTAAATGAAAACTTGAAGATTGCTACCGCTAGTAGCAATCTTCTAGTTTTCATTTCTACCAGTTTTGGTTTTGGGTGGATATATACTACCCATCAAGATAACTGGCTAAACACAGGGTATACCCATGGCGCATCCGTCGCAAGCTTGAACAGCTGCCATTATCGGATTGCAGAAGAGCTATACTCGCCAGCTGTTTGTCATACTGCGTTGCAGTTGATGATGCTGAGGGGTCCGACAAACGTTGAAATCTAAAAATTCTGATTTCGACTTTGCAAATTTACATGAAATCTTCAAACCTTTTAGTGAAAATCTACAAATCTCTTGAAGTCTACAAAATCCATGCAAATCTGCAAATCTCAGTGCAAACCTGCAAATATATATATCCACAAATTCATAGAAATCAGCAGAAATCCATGCAAATCTGTAAATTTCGGTACAATCTACAAATCCATGAAAATCAACAGAAAATCATCTAAAATCCGTGGAAATCAGCAAATCTCGGTGCAGATCTAGCAAAATCTCGCAAATCCGTGCAAATAGGTGTAAATCTGTGCAAATCTCGACATATGCCATTTCGGGGTTGTAGGACCCCTCGCCTCGAACGCTTACGGTATTAAGATAATGTAGGTAGAACATTATTTTGTAGGATGCGTTCAGGGTTGAAACTTGAAAGAGCATACGACTCATACCCGAACTGGCCAAAAGAGGGCAAAAAACGCTCTAAGCATCTTAGTCATACACTAGCTAAAGCCAATGGTGTTGAATGAAGGGTTTTGCAACGTTGGTTATGTATGGTAGCTCATGTGCGGTCGATTATGGGATCGACCGAATTAAGTTTCCTAAAATTTTTTTTCGCACACTGGGTAATAAACGCTGATTTTTCGTTCGGTTCGCTCAATTAATCAGCGCATCCCGTGACCCAAATCACCCAACCCACCGCTAATATTCCCCCTCCCCCCTTTCTATGATGTTCATTTCTATTACATTCTTCCATGTTCACGTTTGCGGAAATATCACCCATCATGTGTCAAATCTTCACCCACTCCTTTTTTAAATGATTACTTCTGTTATATTCTTCCATGGTCATGTTCATGCTGGCGAAAATAAATAAGGCTCAAGGCGGTCTCGAAGCTGCCTCTTCGAGAAGCCTGATGTCCTGATAAGCTTCCCCCCAATGCTTCCCTCCTACCAGATGCGCGGTGCCGTTGGATTCTTACTAATCTCTCATAGGACTCAAGAGGATACTCACCAAAACTTTAGGAGCGTTGCGAGATTGGCTTGGTTATTTGCAGCGTTGACGCGTTCAAACTTGGGTCTGTACACACCGACGCTGCAAACGCTGCGTTGTCTACAAACAAGAAGGCTGACGCCAACTACTGTTTTACGTTGTATTTGACGTTGTTGAACTGCATTTTGATGATCGCCTGTACGATCTCAAACAATATTATCAAGATACACTCCATTAAGACATTGAAAGCGGTAATTGTTGTCCTAACAGAACTGAAAACATGTGGTTAATTTCCCCATGCCGCTCGTTTTGCTCCCATTGATAAAAGACGGGCTGCACGAAAAGGGTTTAAAAAGGGATTATATTTTAGTGAATCTTCTGATATTGTTGGGCGAAGCTGCTAAAGCAAATAATTACGTTTTGGTTAATGCTTTGTGTGTATCTATTACAGTCATGCAGCTTGCCTGCGATACAGCGGGCCTCCTACTGGCTGCAGCTCGGGTGTAATGCCAACGGCTCGCTTCAAATATGAAATTTTCCAACGCGATCAAAGCAACGCTTGGAACCGGGCTTCGGCCTGGCGCTTGACGCGTTGCCTAGCAATGAGTGACGGTGCGGCGTGAAGCCAAGCTCGCAACGCTCCTAAAGTTTTGGTGAGTATCTTCCTTTAAAAGGCTTAAAGGCAGCGTCTTGAATTATACGATATTCCTATGTAGATGTACATGTTTGTGGGAAAATAAATGTCTTAGGTAGGGGGTAGGGCATAAAGAGGTATTTGCTAGGGTCCAGACAAACTACATTAACCCGCTGTGTGGACCAAGAGTACGATAATTTGGGATGACAGGGGACATTCAAGTATGTGACCATTTCTATTTGCTTGTCATTTTCCATTACTTCCAGGCGTCACAGGATTTGAGATTATTTAGATCTACTTGTTTTAAATGCAGCAATTGTGAGTTTTCATTGGTTCAAAGAAAATTAGGCTTTTCATATACCATATTTTAAACTTTTCTAAATTTGAGGTCGCTTTTTTTAAAGATCTAAATGAACCTATCATACTTTCAATGTCGACTTTATCAATCCTATCTCTGCCTCATATTGATATTTAAAACTAGGACTATTTTTTTTTAGGCAGATGCACAATCCTTTTCGCGTGTATCTGAGTATCTACATTCTGGTTGTGGGAAAATGCGGTGGCTGGGAAGACTGAGGGCGGGTTTACGCAACGACAATTTTCTCACTCACCAGGTTTTAGGGCGCGTTTACGCAACGAGACCTTCTCGCTCGCCCAACGATATTTGCTAGGCAACCGTTATTTATTTACGATTAATTTTCCGTTTCTGTTAAATGAATGCGGTAATAGGCAACAAATTAAATGTACTATCACTTTCTCGCAAATGCAAAGTAAAACAAGTGACAGACTGTGTATTGGAAAAATGAAAAGCCCCGCCTTCAGTAACAAGGTGTGAATTTTCTCATTATTCTTGATAAATAAGTTTAATGGAATGTGAAAATAACTTAAACAATTGGTTGAATTGGTAAAAAATGTGAGTATCGGAAAAGGGAAAAGCCCCGCCTTCAGTAACAAGGTGTAAATTTTCTCACACCAAGTTAGGCAACAAACATCACAACAAACATCACATTAATTCAATTGTCGACGTTGTAAACCATTGCAACGCGACGCCATAGCGGCAGTGTGTTATATCCTGAAGCATAGTTGGGCACATTTCAGGTACTTGGGGAAAAATAATAATGCGGTACAAAAGCGTAAATTGTGTTGAAATCGAGAGTAATGACCCACCTGACAAAAATTAACTCGTGTAGGAATGCAAGCTAAGCTGTTTTCAACGCAAAATCTGACCCTCAATAACGTTGAAAATGTGTTACTACCTAGCTCTAGCTAGCTAGCTAGTCCGCTCATCCCCATGCTATATCCCATAGGGTGATTATTCATCGCTACCGAGATAACGGGAAGTCTTCCAGTTATGAAATTGGACGAATGGGTGCAGACCGTGCAGTACAATGCGAACTGCGTACTTTTTATAGTTTGGAGCGTGGGGACGTAACGAGGATGGCGTGGGAGGGCGCGTAGGTTCGGAAATATTGTTATAACCATTGTTAGTTTTGTCGGCATCGTCTCCGAAAGTACCGAAAGTAGCAATGTTCTTGTTTTCATTTAACTTACGAATTATTAAGCGGTACGATTAACTTGGCAAATGTTTTGGTGTGTTGATATCATTCCTTTGAAGGTTCGAACCATTCGGAACTTGGCGGCCCCTTTTACCAGTTTTGGTTTTTGATATGATTATAAATAACAATACGGATAAAGAACAAAGTGCAACAGTCATTTTAAACATTGCTACAACATTGTTGCCATTTGACACTATTTCCAAAATTTGCTATTCTCGCTGAAAAAAAACAACAGATTCTAGCAGTGTTCAAACGATGGCAGAAAAAATAGCTACCCGCAGCGAGAATTCAAAATCCAACATGGCGTCCATTTCAGGGTTGTCGAATCGAAGACAAATCATCAAATACCGGATTCAGAACTCTGTCCGTCGTTTTGTACAGCAGTAAAAATTGTTTTCTAGTTGTATAAATCGACGCTATCATGTTGCACGCTTCGTATGTGTCGCGAGGCAAGAGGAGATTTGCGTCGGCGTTGTGGCCATGGTTACTGCGTACAGACAACTTGAAAGCCACATTCTTCGGTAGAGGCGAAAAGCAGTCAGTAGATTTAGTATTAACCAAGTGAAAGCTAGTAAGCGAGAAATTTGTCGTTGCATAAACGAGCCCTAACTTAGTTAATACAAAATCGGCTGGCTGCTTCTCACCTTTACCGGAGCATACGGCTTTCGAGTTGTCTACACGTAGGCACCGACGCGACGCAAATTCCCTCCTCGTGCCTCGCGAGACAAGTATTAGGGCGCGTTTACGCATCAACAGTTTTTTCGCTCACTAGGTTTTACT
Organism: Lithobius niger; assembly: GCA_023313725.1. Taxonomy (NCBI): domain Eukaryota; kingdom Metazoa; phylum Arthropoda; class Chilopoda; order Lithobiomorpha; family Lithobiidae; genus Lithobius; species Lithobius niger. Next base: position 12,293 of record JAHWFP010073324.1, on the reverse strand, counting down.
TGGTTAATACTAAATCTGCTGGCTGCTTCTCGCTTTTAACGGAGAATGCGGCTTTCGAACGTAGTAACCATAGCAACAACACGGACGCAGACCTTCTCGTGCCTCGCGACACGACGTATGATACGTGAAACATACAGCGTTGATTTATGACAACAAGAAAACAATTTTTATTGCAGTGCAACTCGGCGGACAGATTTCTGAATGCCAACACTCGATGGTTTGTTTTCGATTCGATAACCCCGAAATTTACGCCATGTTGGATTTTGTATTCTCGTTGCGAGTAGCTATTTATTCTGCCGTCGTCTGATCACTGCCAGAAGTTGTTCTTTGGATGAGCATAGCTAATTTTGGAAATAACGTGAAAAGACAACAATGTTTTAGCAATGTTTAAAATTACTGTTGCACTTTGCTCTTCATCCGTATTGTTATTTATAATACATTTAATTTTGTATACATTGCCGTATTCATTTAGTAGAAACTGGAAATCAATCGTAGACAAATAACGGTTGCCTAGCAGATAGAGTTCGGCGAGCAAGAGGTCTTGTTGCGTAAACGCGCCTTGACGTTAGGGGGCGTTTACACAGCGAGATCTTCTCGCTCGCCGAACGCTATTAGCTAGTCGGTGAACTCCCGTTTTGCCAAAAAAAAAGTTAAGCAGATTAATAGTTTTGCCATCAGCGGCCAGCCCCGTTTCGCCAAAACGAATTTAACAAAATTTTACGTACACGAAATTGTGTACCTTATTTCTATGTAATGGGGCTTCAAAAAGAAAACATTTAACAGAGACAAGCAGTGGTAGAATAAGCCCAGTTGATTTATTAGCGTTTTGAAAACTGGCAATACAGAAAACAGTGCGATTTAAATATAATTGTTTAGATTGCTTGGCCATCACTACGTCAATGCCAAGGTTCTATTTTAAGAATAGTTAGTTATACACGTGTTGGTTAACTTTTTCCAAACGGGAATTTCCGTTTTGCAGAATTCCGTTTTTCAGAATCAAAATATTCTTAAAAAATTTAACATTGCAAAAGTTAAAGAGGCATGCCTAATTGTTGGTAATTTTTGATTAGTTGTGGTTTCTGATGTTATGTGTTTAGCCGCAGCGAGCACGGCAGCGCGAGCGAGGCACGTAATTTGAAACAAATTATTTTACAAAATGGAATTCTGCAAAACGGGTGTTTGTCTGTAAATGTCTGACCATTATCATGTTATCACGTTTTCGTGTGCCTAAAATTTCGTGAACGATTTTTGGCGAAACGGGATTTGGCGAAACGAGACTGGCCCCTGAGGCAAGAGCTGTTAATCTGCTTTCTTTTTGGCGAAATGAGATGTGGCGAAACGGGATTTGGTGAAACGGGACGTAACCAGCTAGTCAACCGTTATTTATTTACGATTAGTTTCCCGCTTCTACTAAATGCATGCGGTTAGCCGGTAATACACAGCAAATTAAATACCTTATAAATAACAACACGGATAAAGAACAAAGCGCAACAGTAATTATACTCATTACTGTCATTTCTCGCTAATTCCAAAATTTGCTATTCTCGCTCAAAGAACAGTTTCTATGGTTTGTTCCACACAGGGCCGGCTCAAGACAATTTGGGGCCCTACGCGAACTTAGTAACTGGGGCCCTCAGGTTCATAAGTGCAGCATTAAAAGCATTTTTTCCCCCCGATCTTTTCATTCGTGTCCAATTAAAATCATTAAACACTCATTTTTCATATGGTCCGGGCCAATATCCATTTTACTTTTTGTCTTTCTTACAAAAAACAATGTAAACCACAAAAACAGTAAATAAAGTTGAAAAAAAAGACTAAATACAGTCTAAAAATATACCTCCAAAAGGGGGAAATAAAAGTAAAAGAAACAAGGTAGAGAAGGGGAAAAAATGGGGGAGAGGAGGGGGGGGGGCGATATCCATTTCACCGATTCGCGTTTCTTATTTCCATCAACGCAAGTACCATTAGTTTCTGTTCGCGTAACGCTTCGACCAATTAACCCTCATCATTCCCTAAGTTTCAAAGCAATAACACAGATTCTCACCCGGTTTTCTCTTTAAATTGACGCAATAATAGTATAAAGGATTCTCAATCCATAATCTGCCTTCTCGCTATAGTAGATGAATGCTCCCCTCCCACGCGGGGCCCCTTTAATTCGGGGGCCCTACGCGGCTGCGTTGCTCGCGTGCCCCTTGAGCCGGCTCTGGTTCCACATTATGTTTTCAGAAAACTGACTGGATGACGACTCGTTTCCCTGCACAAAGAGTGCAAAAACATGTGTATATCACACTTGGATATTCTACAAAGTTATTGTTAGAGTTTACGAGTGGGATGTTTATGGATTTTTTTGCACTCGTATAGTGGAAGAAAACGTGGCGTCATACAGTCAGTTTTCTGAAAATATAATGTGGAACAAAGTATAGCAGTGATCAGATGACGGTAGAATAAATAGCTGTTCGCAGCGAGAATTCAAAATCCAACGTGTCGTCCATTTCGGGGTTATCGAATCGAAGACAAACAATCGAACCCCGGCATTCAGAAATCAGTCCGTCGTCTTGTACTGCAGTAAAAATGGGTTTCTTGTTGTTATACATAATCGACGCTGTCATGCTGCTCGCGTGGTACGTCGTGGTATGCGTCCGCGTTGTTGCCATGGTTACTATGTATAGACGACTCCAAAGCCGCATGCTCCAAAGGCGAGAAGCAGCCAGCAGATTTAGTATTGACAAAGTTAAAGTTAGTAAGTGAAAATTGTCGTTGCGTAAACCTGCCCTTACCAATGGCAGTGACACTTTAGCATTTCCATCAACGCCCTTATCACCTTCAGTACATTCATCACACTTTTTGGGTTTTTTACATAAGGCCATTGCAAATAATGAAACCGTCCAGAGTAACTCACCAGTTCAACAGTAATAATTTGTGGGGCAGGAGGGGGGAGGGGGAACGAAACATGAAATCGCTCACTGCACAATTTTCACGTAGGATTTTTTCATTATTACTTGGCGGGATTAACATGGTGGAAGAATTTGGCGATTGATATCACGACTTTAAACGGCGCATACACCTGGCGGGAACCCTTACTGTTTTCGTGGAATACGCACAAGTTAGTGAGACATATCAAAAACCAAAACTGGTACAAGGGGCCGCCAAGTTTGGAATGGTTTGGCCCTTCAAAGGAGTGATATCAACACACCAACACATTCACCAAGTTAATCGCACCGCTTAATAGTTTGAATGTTAAAATGAAAATTAGAACATTGCTACTTTGGGTAGCAATGTTCAAGTTTTCATTTAACGTGTAAAGTATTATTCGGTGCGATTAAGTTGGCGAATGTTTTGGTGTGTTGATATCACTCCTTTGAAGGACCGAACCCTTCGGAACTTGGCGGCTCCTTTTACCAGTTTTGGTTTTTGATATGATATCAGTCCTTTTTTTTTTAAATTGTGTATTAGACTCAACTCCACTACCTAGCAGATGTGTAATAAAGTGGCACGTCAACAAGAAATTGGTTTTCCACAATTTGATGCTACCTTTTGCCTATCGGCCGAAACATTCTCAACTTGGTCACCTCTTTATAGGTTTTTGGTTTGGTTTTAGTTTTGTTGTAATTTGTTTTATTTCGTTAGTTTTGGTGTGTTGATATCACTCCTTTGAAGGGCCGAACCACTCTCAACTTGGTGGCCTCTTCACCAGGTTTTGACTTTGTTTATTTTGCTTTGTTTTTAGAGTTGGTTTATTTTTCGTGAACTGGACGTGAATACAATTTCTTTGGCAACGTTGTTTAGATTTATTGTGCTACACTAGTGTGTGTCTAGGCACGCACGTCAGTATACAAGTTGTCATTGTCCGAACTTTGGCTGTCCAATGAGAGACGATGCCGACAATACTAACAATGGTTATAACAATATTTTCGTACTTACGCGCCATCCGACGCCATCCTCATTACATCCCTAGGCTGCAAACCATAAAAGGTACGCAGTTCGTATCGTACTGCAGCCATTTGTCCAATTTCATAGCTGGAAGCCTTCCCGTTATCTCGGTATCGATGAATAAGCACCCTATGGAAATTAACATGGGGATAAGCGGACTAGAATTAGCTACTAGCTAGTTAGCTAGCTAGTTACACATTTTCAACGTTATTGAGGGTCAGATTTTGCATTGAAAGCAGCTTAGCTGGCATTCATACACGAGTTAATTTTTGTCAGGTGGGTCTTTGTTCTTGATTTCAACACAATTTAAGCTTTGTACCGCATTATTATTTTTCCCCGAGTACCTTAACGGTTTAACGGTTTAACGAGCGTTAACCACCACCTGGTCATCTGCCGGAAGCCCTCAGGCCCTATGTCTGCAACAGCCAGATTCCCAGGCGGTCACCCACCCAAGTCCCCGAGTACCTGAAATGTGCCCAACTATGCTTCAAGATATAAAACAATGACGCTATGGCGCCACGCTACAATGGTTTACAACTTCGACAATTGAATTGATGTGATGTTTGTTGTGATGATTGTTGCCGAACTTGGCGCGACACACTAGCGTGTGTCTAGATAACTTTTTTTTATCAGTTTCGATTCATCAATAGACTTTCATTTAAGTTTATCACAACTCAGGACCAGATTGAGGGTTTGTCTCTTTTTTTTTGTGGGATTGGGGCAAAATAAATCTTAGACACCAGGCCTCTATGAGGCTTAAAGTGGCACTATCACCGATTGAAGAGCGAACGAAAATACCATGGCGCCATCTAGCAGCAGTGATATTGTTAACCTTTACAGTTGCTCCCAGGTGCACTAGGACGTACCAAATTTTCACTCAATAATTAAGGAGGTCGTGGCTTGTTTGTTTCGTTAAAAGAAATGGCGTTGTGTATTCCTTCGCTTGGTGCAAGGAAGTGGTAGATAGTACAAATAGCGCTAGATGTTGCCAGATACGCTCCCCCTGTACTACTCACCCAATAGACCAGCGGTATACCCAATCTTTTCTGTAGTTTTCCTATAGAAAACAGTGATACACCAATATTCCTACCAGATGGTATCCCCCTCCCTCCACCGCGCCCTCATTGCTGTGTAATTTTTTCTTTTATAAAATTAATAATACTGAATATCATTTAGTAATGTCATTTTAGAAAACGGTTGTCATTGGCGAGAACTATGTGATATATAGTTAAAAAAAAAAAAAGTTCACCACTGATATTTATAATTCTGTACCGGAAGCGTCCGCACCTCCGCCCTGCAGTCGCTGCGATCCTCCCAGTCCCAAGGACGGCGCGCCTCACCGGTTGAGAGACGCTGCAATAGATGACCAACACGCCACCGTGTCTCAAAGTCTATAGAGCTTATCGTCTTAAAGCCATTTGGGCTTTCCTGCTTGACATCGTTTTGTTGCATTCGGCCAAACCAGTTACTAACAGAGGGAGGCTTTGCATCGTCGTATGCTTCATTTCCTCCCGCGGCCATGTCTAAATTTCTAAAAATGGCAATAGCTCTTTTTCTGGCATGGGCTTTCGTGTGTGACACGTTTTGATTTGGTTAAAATAATGCGTAAATGTTCAAAACACTATGTTTTTTTTATAGGACGTGACAAAAATAGAGAGAATGTAATCGAATTAACCTCGGACTTACTTTAAGGGCCGTAGACTAGCTAGAAATTTTTCTGAAGGCGCAACTCGTCACTGTCACCCCCCAAACCACCCCCGTCGAATCTGACAAAACGGGAAAGGCACAGTCGCTGTACTACACCCACCTACTAGAGAGAAAGGCCAGGTGACATAGTCAAACTGGCTTGTACTTAGCCGACGTCAACATTATGTGCAACAAGTGGGATTGAAAAACTTAAGCACGTCATGCAATAAACCAAACCGTGTCTATTTGGCTCACCTAACGGCTATTTATTTGGGCTTTTGTACGTTCACAATCCTACGAAAGTTGCGATATCTACCCTAAACCAAAATGGCATAAAAGGCTGCCAAGTTTCCAAAAAGGTCTGTCTTTGAAGGTAGTGATATCATTCAATAGGGAAAAGACTGCCAAGGTTAATCCTATTAGCCAAGTTAATTGTGCTGAATAATACTTTGGATGGCAAATGGAAACTCGAAGATTGTTACCGCGAGTAGCAATGTTCGTAGTGTTTTATTTTTCATTTAACTTTCGAACTATTAGTCAGTACGATTAACTTGGTTATTAGGATGAACCTTGGCGGCCTTTCCCTGGTTGAATGATATTACTACCTTCAAAGCCGATTCGTTTTGGAAAGTTGGTGGCTTTTTGTCGCTTTTTATACCAGTTTCGGTTTCGGGTGGTTGGGCTTGCAATTTGCGTATCTGCTTCGTAAAAAAGTTAAAAATGCTTTAAAAATATTCCGAAAAAGTTTGCTTATTACGCCCCTGCCGGTTCTGTCTGGTGGGACACTGATCTCCCCCCCCCCCCCCCCCCACCGCCCCGGCCGCGCGGCCCCGCTATCTCCACCCCAACAACGAATACGCACGTTTACTTTCCAAAAACCCAGACTGACTCGCCTACCGACACAGACGACCTTGACACAGTGGCGATAAAAAAAACAAAGTAATAAAAAATTATTATAATCATCGTCCTACCTACCTGTTGCAACAGCAACGTATACCACCAGGACGAGAAAAACGCAGCAGCATCTTCCAAGGATCGCAACCATCTTCGAACGATTCGTGATCACAGTTACCAATACGGAACGAACGTGAGCCGTCTACGATGATCGTCCAACTAAGTAATGTAACAACAACTGGATCCGAAGCCAAGACCCCTCATGAATATCACGTGCGCACGTGACAACAAGAACGATGACGTCATGAGAGATCGTTCTTTGTGGGTTTTTTTTTTTTTTTTTATTGTTGCCCGCAGCGTCTCTGCTGTGGCTGGCTGCGTCTTTTCCAGAAATTTTACCTTGAATCACATTAAGTTCCTCGGTAGCCTTCGAGATGGGGGAAATACGGAGTCGCGTCGCGTTATAAAATTCAGTTTCAACCGGTATTTTGTAGAGATCAATTTACTCGCTGGAGGATTTTTTGGTCGCAGTGAAATGTGGCAAGGTTAGAAAGAGCCAAAGCCTCTGGTATTAATCTGTCTTAACTCTGACCTACCTATCACTGTTTGTTGTAGCGTACATTAAAATTTGCTTTTTTTTTTGGGGGGGGACATAAGCAAATGTGAATTTCGAATGAAGTCCGAATTCAGCTAAAGGATGTAGAAAGTTGGGGGAGTTTTGTGCCTTGAAAAATTTGGAAAGCCAATTTGGAATTTTTTTTCATTTGCAATAAATTCCTACTTTGTTAATGTTTGCCAAATTTTATTCTTAAGTTCGGATACTTGGTGGGGGGGGGACTTTTTTTTTTATTTATTTATCAAAGCAATATAAAAATCTCAGTTGTTAATACAACTAACTAGTAATACTTTGCATTTCTAATCATAACTACACTATATGAACGGTGATTTAAAAAAAAATTAAATTCGTTTTATATATAAAATCACGTGAGGTTCATGGTGGAGGTGTCCGAATGGTTATCATAACCGTCTCGTATACCAGAGGTCCCAGCAAGAGGTTCAATCCTGGGTCAGCCCACCCCTGCCCTTCCAAAGTCCTCGAAAATGGGCTCGTTTTACGCGGAGTGTAAAAGATCCGAGGTGTTTCCTGTATCAAACTTTTCCTTCTCCATCCCGAGATAACCTTAGCCTAACAGCTGAAAAAGACGGTAAGCTGATTCGATTTTGCTTTTCAAACTCACATAAATCCGCGCCCGATTTCCTTGCTATTCCAAGTATCTTTTCCCAGTCTTCAGCACGACTGGGAAAACAACGCATAGAAGAACGCACTGGACATTAAGTTACATTTTATCAGCCAAGTTGTTTCCACTAACTGAGTCAAGTTTTGTGTGATCGTTTGAACTCCTCCTATGATTACGGCCTCAAACTTCACAATTTAATTAACGTATTATTCATTTATATTTAAAATTTTAGTTAAAAATATGAAGTGTAATCGGCCAGAATTGTGCGCATTATTTCTAACCCACATTTAAACTTTCATATCAAAAAGTACCTAATTCAAAATGCAAGGCGTTTCGGAACGACTTCGTTCGAAAATTATTTGTCGACCAAGAGGGATATTTGGTTATCGCTATTCCAAATATTGTTCCAAAAATTGCTACGATCAACTATTATTTTCCATTAAATAATAATTATTGTCCAGCCAACAAGGGCCTTTCATGTTTCTTGTCCTAACGCAACGAGCAATTTCTTAAACACATGGAACTGCCCAGCGACCGATTACATTGAAAGTGAAGTGACGCGTCAATTGTTTTGGTATGTACTTCCTGGATGCATCCGTGAATAAAATGGGTGGCAGTGTCACGAAAGAAGTGTTTTAAGAATGTATGCTCACCATCACTGCTCACCACCACGCTTGCGTTATACTTGCGTTGTCAAGGGGGTTGCTAAGCACTTATAACTTAATACCGGGTGATAAAAACGTTCGCGACTTACGGTCGAGTGACGTATTACCTTCTTGTTGGCTTAGTTGGGATGCTCTGTGTAACAATTCAATTTCCACCACTTGTTAATTACATTTACATAACAACCTAGCGAAGGAAAACTGTACGTCCGCCTTCTTACGTCGGTGGATTCAGCGGAAGAAACCGCCTCCAAGAGCGGATGAGTCCGATCAGGGATCTACTGCAGTAACCGGCCGGGTATTGAATGAAAAATAGCATACGCGACTGAGTGGGACAATATGGCCGCCAAAAGTGCCGCTGATGCGATTGATCTGTCGTGTTGCCGCTTTCTGTAACCGAGGGCGACACTTTCAGTACAAAAGAATGCTGCCACTCTTCCTTGAAATGCTGTCTGGATAAGCAAACATATCGCTATTTACCGAACAGCTGTGTGCAGTCAAGGAACGTAATACCTTTGTGGCAAAAGGCTATACGGAACTTTTTATTGATTTGTACGTGTAAGCTATTTTCCGGGTGATTATTGGGAATAAGTTAGTAAATTACTAAGCTTTTATCAGTAGCCGCTATTTGGCAGTATAGATGACGGGACTCACCGTATAAAAATTTACCGACGCGATTTGCTTGGCCAATTCCCGAACAGACCTCCTCGAAGAAATGAACTGGGCTACTCGTGACGGCCATTTTGTATTCCCTCCTAATACTGTTGTAGGTTGGGCCGGATAGTTTACTGTCCATAGTCCTATGCTTCAGTAGTGACGTCACGCTGAGGGAGCGGAAAATCCGCCGTGCGTTTAAGAACAATTTGGATGTATTAGGACGACAGCGCTGATCTGTTCGGCGAGTTGGGGAAAGAACTCAGTGTTTAAAACAAACAGCAGGCCTATAATTCAAGTGGGTTTCTTAAATACGTGTCTTAGACCTCCCAGCAGGTCCTCAGCTACTAAAGTGTTTACGACGTATTTACCAACTAAGTCGACGGGGATATTACTCGAGCGAGATTGGGAGTGGCGTAAACCCTACTGCTGAGGTGTTTACTTCATAAGCTCCTGCCGTGATCTTTAATGTATTCCGGTAATTCATCTTAACTGCTATCGTTTACTAATTTCTTGAATAATTATTGACGCCACGGAGCTATAACAATAGCAAATATAAAAAGGATGACGGGACAAAAACAATCCTCAAACAAATTCCACCATCTCTGTGACTCGGACCATTTCTTTACTCTCTTGTCTTAAAAAAACAAAAAACTCCCGACCTCCTTTTGCAACCGCGTGTCAAATCAGCCGCCGTGTATTTGTTAGCCATTTGGCATATAATTTTATGGCTTGTGGCTCAGTCTTGTTCTATAAAATTGCACCGAAAGCGTCAACAACAAGTACGAATAGGCCTGCACTTCAATATTTAGTTAATGACTGCATCCGTTGCGATAACCAAGCCTACGGTGACACTATTAGCATTGCCAAGCCAACCGTTGTACACGAGAAAGAAGATAGCCGCCCCGACTGGGACTCTTAACCCCGGCATCCTTACCGCTCTACCAGCTGCACTACTGGGTCGGACCATGGCCACAGGCTTCAGCCGAAATTTGAAGCTGTTCAACCGTCTTAGTGGTTACTTACCGGTGACCAGTATCAAGGCCCGTGATAGTCATCCTTATGTAAGACTCAGCATGAACTACCATGTTAAACGTCAAACTTTGAAACCCTCTATACCATGCGCGTGGCTGTTTGCTGTGACGTGCATGTCACGTGACTGGGCTAGTCCACTCAGACGGCCAAACAGCCGTCGTTCTCGTTCATCATTGGCTAACTCATGGTGACGTTGTGAAGAAATAATCAGTTGGTACTATTGTTTAGTTTGTGTTATGGCATGCTTGCAATGTAAGAGCGCGAGTTGTGTTTGTTACAAAAAAAGCTCAGGGTTTGAATTCAGCCGATCTTGCCGGGTTGGCAAACGGTATTTGTGTATGATTATTTGGTAGGACATTAAATGTCGTCGTTGTCAAACTTTATGTGGAGAGACCATCTTTCTTCATATTTGGTGCCGAAACCCGGGAAAAACAAACTGTTCACCAGGTAAAATAGTTACGCCTTACCAAGTTAAAGCCTAAAAAGGAGCCTTCGGAAGAGTGTATTGTTGTACCATGAACTTTCAAACACTTAGTTACAAATTTTTTAATTGTTGATGGCGTATTGTTGTTGTTGGCACTGAGTGAAGATCGCGGAGAAAATACAATTGACGGTAACACTAAGTAACAGGGCTGTACAAGTTTAAGTTTACGGTCATGGAGAAGTTAAAAAGGAGAAGAAGTGGACTCAGAGCCGCTGTCACAAAAATCATTCAACGAATTGAAGATCTTTTACGAGCTGTAGAAGAACAGGGCGTTGAAGAGGTAGAAATAATTTTACTAGAAGCGCAAATAGAAAGACTGACCTCTAAGCAAGAGGAATTAATAACAATTGATAGATCCATTGAAGATTTAGTTTCAGATGAAGAGCCAAAAACTGAAAGGGAAGGGGTTGAATCGTACGAGGAACAAATTGCAATAACAAAAGCAAAGGTGAAACATATTTTGCAACCTCCTAGTGTTAGTGCTCCTCAGCAATCAGTTGTTCACAATGTTCAATCTAAAGTGCGAGTCAAACTACCAAAAATAGAACTCAGTCGATTTAATGGGGATGTTACTTGCTGGCAGTCGTTCTGGGATCGTTTTAAATCGGCTGTTGATAGGAATAAAGATTTAGCAGCAGTGGACAAATTATCTTATCTCGTAGCCATGTTAGATGATCCAGCAAAATCTACATTAGAAGGTCTACCTATAACAGATGCCAACTACACTATAGCAATAGATCTTCTAAAGGACCGGTTTGGGAAAAAAGATATCGTTGTCAATGCCCACATTAGACAGCTAATAGACTTAAAGCCAATAAACACAGCAAATTCATTAACTTCAGAATTGCGACGTTTACATGACACATGTCAAGCTAAAATAAGAGCTTTAGAAGCATTAGGGATTCCAATGTCAGGATATGAAACAATGTTGCTGCCAGGTTTACTAAGGCTTCTCACAAGTGATTTACAACGTGACTGGTGCCGTCGACTTCATAGCAAAACTGTTACCAACGACCTAAATGGCATTTTAAGCTACATGCAAGGGGAATTAGAAAGTTGTGAGAGGTTACAAGAATGGCAGCTTACAACCAATCAATCTAAAAATGAAAACAAAGCCAACATAGGTAAACCAGACAAATTTGTCAATCGCCCTACCACATCAGCACTTGTAGTAGGAACTGAAACAAAACATTCTTTCTGTCCATTTTGCAAACGAAGTAATCACAAAGCACTTCAATGTCGTCAGTTTAAAGATGTTGAAATGCGCCGACAAAGAGTACGAGAGTTAGGGTTGTGCTACAGCTGTTTGAAAGAATCGCACAGAGCAAAACAGTGTCCGGATTCTCAAATATCATGCAGCAACTGTGGAAGACGTCATCACCAAGCACTCTGCACTCAACAAGGATCGGAGCACATTCAGACGTCAAAACCTGTCATATCATCTGTGGTTGGTTTGTCAGCTAACGAAGCTTCGGAAGTGCGGTTTGGGAGAAGCAGAAGCAGACAGCAGAAGTTTGGGTGGAGGGAACAAAAGGGTGGACCTTAATAAGATGTCTGCTAGATGGAGGCAGCGAAAGAACTTTTGTGGAGACAAACTTACAAAAATCTTTAAATGCACCGCAAACGGGCACCGAGTTTTTGAAAATTCATGGGTTTGGTGAAGAAACGTGAAATCAACTGGTTATAGGCGAGTAGCAATTAGACTAGCTG
>JAHWFP010073323.1:0-31119 GCA_023313725.1 Lithobius niger | reverse complement strand
GCGTCGGACAGTACAGTGTGATGTAACTAGTATTTTTATTTCTTAGTCACCTGAAGAAGACAGCAGGAGATATATTTTTTAAATTTTTTCAAAGCTGTCGAAAATTTGTGAAAATTGTAAACTGGTTTTCGCTGTTTTGAGAGGTGCGTAAATGATGTCGTCTGCTTTAAAATGTGAATCGATTGACTCTCAATGTAATCGCAGCCATTATGCTATATTTCGAATACTTCATTTTCGGTGCAGATGGAGAAGCTCTTGGTGACAAGTAACATGGTCACAGCAGTGGTAGGGGCCAAAAGTGGGGGGGGGGGAGAAATAGGAGTACGTTAGTTTTACTACTAGGGCCACAATAAGACACTTTTATTGACTGAAAATAACGTATATCGGGACACTTCTGTCTCTCGGTTGACAAACTTTTTCTGGGAAGGCAAGAACCTTCTGTATATACGAGTTTGGAGAACGTAATATTGTGTTTTAATTAAATACACCAAGAGCTTATCCAGTCAATTTGGCTAAAATCGGGGGTGTGTGTTAAAAAAAACATGAAGTAGTTTCTAACCTTATTTCGTCCATGGAAAGAGTTTTCTCCATCATAGAAAAGTCGGCGGTTATGTGATGATTCACGTACGTGAGCTGGATTCAATCTTGTATTAGTGTATGTCGTTATTCTCATTTATTTACAGATTAATTAATTAGGTCGTCACTCCCCCGAAATCCAACATAATTCACAGTTTAAACTAATTTCTAGCTACACAAACCTTCGTAACTCGGATGTGATCACACCCTATGATGGCCATAGTTACCAGGAGGCAAAATAGTGGCTAAAATGTTCCCATTCGTAAATCGTGTTGAGTAAAACATTAATTTCATTAAATGTATGAAACTTTTAGTTAGTTAGTTTTGCAGAAGAAAAATGATGATTTAAGCAAGTGAAAGGTTGACATTGTTAAATGTATGAAGCTTTTAGTTAATTTGCTTCAGAAAACTACAATTTAAAGTGGCACTATCACCGATTGAAAACCGTTCGCAAATACCTTGGTGCCATCTAACGGCACTAATATTGTTGACCTGTACTGCTTGCACCCAGGTGCACGAGGATGTACCTAAATTTGACTCAATAATTAAGAAGGCTTGTGGCTTGTTTGTTTCATAAAAAGAAATTAGATTGTACATTTTTTCACTTGATACAAGGAAGTGCTAAATACGCTAGATGTTGCCAGATTCTGCCTACTTTCAAACGGTGATAGTGCCACTGTAAGGGGGCAAGCTTTACGTAGGGATTTTGTCCTTAAAGCATTTTAGGGTTGGGCTTTAGCTTCAAGTGAGCATTTATACATGATTTATGTTAAAACTTGAAAGTGTTGACACTGTTAAACAAAAGTAAAAAATTTATTTATAACTGTTGCCGCATTACTTCTTAAAATGCATTTAACAGCTAGTTTGGTGCTATTAAACATATAGCTTCAGTTGTTTTCCTTGTTATTAACCAGGAAGATTTCAGTATAATGCTTGTGCCCGTCTGTAAGATCAAATTTCTGTTTGTAGCACCACTCGTATCGCTCGTTTCAAGGAATAACGTGCCTCATGCAAATATCAAGTAGAACCAGGGATTATCTGATTGATACGTTAGAATTACGTAATGATCTTCAAGTTCTCAATGAAGTTTTCACAGATCCTAAAGTTGTGAAGGTATGTTATTTGATGGTCCTGCATTTATCTTGAGAGTTGTCGTGTGTTTTGGAGTCATAGGGGGGGTATATTCTGCTCTTATGTTAAAAAGAAAATTGGGCAAGTTTGTTAGTCGGTAAACTGAAAATCTTGGTCTATGTGAGCTTATTTGCCAGCGGAACTGAAAATGCGCATGCTTCTTGCCCCTGCAAAGCGTCATGTCGACTCTTAACAACCTAAGGCTGTGCATCTCAAGATGTGTTTAAAACTGATAAAATTTGTAACAATGTGTAACATTTGTTTACTATTCGCGTTTTATAGTTCAGTTAATAGACATTAACAGCACACTCCTTAAATAAAGGCGTCTATGGTTTCAGTCAAGCTTAAATGTAAAGGAACAATGCAATTATAGCTATGACACATGGAAGAAATATTCTGTATGCATGCTCTGCGCAGTTTAAGAATTCGAAAGTGGTAATAACTACTTTGTGTATTTTGTTGGTGATCATGTACGACTGATTACTTCACTAAACTTTTGATTTTAAGGACTTAAGACCTGCAAGCTTTCCTGTTGCTGAAAATAAATTTTTGAAATTTCTTTGACGTTCTTTAAAAAAAAAAACTGCATCCATTGCATTACGACACAGCTTTTATCAGTTTTTTTTTTCTTTTCTTTTATTGTTTGTAGCTATTTTTGGTTAAGGTTTGTTGGCTTAGGTGTAGTGAGTGGCACATTAAACTACACGGGATCATCTAGCTCCAGAGCACTGACCTAGTGGGGAATTGCGTTACTCACATTCACGCATCGGTCTGTTCTCCCTGTAGCCTGGCTGTCAATTCGATTTTGTTTTACTTGGTACTCTTTATTTTATGTTTCACTGCGTATTCTGTCATGAGTCTGATGTAACATCACCCAGCAGTTGCTGAATTTTACTGTTACTGCATTTGAAATTACTTTGATTCAACAAACAGCCACCACAGGCATCAGCGAACTACTTTTGGCTTTGATCTCATGCACCCTGAAAGTTGGACATGAATGGAATTAAAAAACCGACTAATAACGTTCGGTGTCAGATTTTTGTTGTTTTTTGGAAACTTAACGCTGCAGC
The DNA here is from genome assembly GCA_023313725.1 of Lithobius niger. Classification (NCBI taxonomy): domain Eukaryota; kingdom Metazoa; phylum Arthropoda; class Chilopoda; order Lithobiomorpha; family Lithobiidae; genus Lithobius; species Lithobius niger. The sequence continues at coordinate 28,342 of JAHWFP010073323.1, read as the reverse complement.
TTCTATGTGAATATCTTAGATCGGAGGCATCTGTCGACCTTTCGGTTGATGTACGGTTTGGCAAATTAAATAGACAGCTGGTTTTCAGGATCAGCTGAACTGAATTTGATTGCAATTGTTTGCCAAAAAATAATGGTTGTGATACTTCTTATCAACACTTTTCAGAAAAACTGGTAATTCTCTTGTGCTGCGTTCTAAATAGCTTTACATTTAACCTTCCTTACTTTAAAGGTAAATTGGAAAAAAAAGCCATCAGCTAAAATTATACAGTATAACGTTGTACATTAAGCCACTTTATGTATTTCATTCAAGTGACGACACGAATTCGAACCGGCGATCGAGACCATCACCAGATAACTATCATACTGCCTTTAACGATATGGTCGCTTGTCCACTGGCATAAAGATTACTCACTGAACCCGTGATTAATGTTACAGCCCTGACCAGGAATCTATTCGACCGAATGTGTTCGGTCATAGGCAATGGAGAGGGAATACAAATCAACATACACTTGTAAAGCTAAACGAAAGAGAAATAAATAGACATAGATCACTGTAATTTTTGCTGATGGGTTTTTTCTAATTTACCTTTATATTATTTACAGTGATGTACGTCTATTTATTTTTGCTCAATTTGATTGTAAAACAACCGGATTCGTACCAGTGCTTACAAACTTCTTAGGCCATGCAAAGTTAAAAAAGTGGTTCTTGGGCACAGAAAGTTGAAAACTGACGAGGGATGAGGTTTTGTTTTTTTAATTACATTCGGTTCTGGGGCACAGAAAGTTAAAAACTGACGAGGGATGAGGCTTTTTAAAAAAAAATTGTAACACATTTTGTGGTAAAAAAAAATCCTTTTTCATATCGAAGTTCATTTTTATTGGACGAACAATTCGTGACTGTCAAAGTTGCGTTGGCGTTTTCAAATGGTTGACTTAGCCTTAAATCCGCTTAAAATTCCCCAATCCCGTAAAGTTTTTATCCTGCATTCAGTTAGCATCAATACTAACGCCATCCTGAATTACCGTTTCTGTAGTTTTCAGAACTAAAATAACGAACACCATCATATGCGTATGTTACGACACGTTTGTCTTCGGAAAGCAATCCTTCCAAATTAGTGGTTAAAGCTTTATTTCTCATTGAAGGAAAGATATTGCTTCAAGGGGAAGGTTTTGACTACTCACAATAAAAAAAAAAAATAGCTAGATTGCTTCAACACAGCATTTCAAAAGATATTTTTTGGAAATTTTTGTTCAAAGCAAGCATAGATCGGTTTTTAGAAACCAAAAAAAATAATAATTTGGTGCGAAGCTTTTTAGTTAATGAGCAGATTATGTAGTACTGACACAACAGTAGTGAGGATACTAATATTGACTTTGGAAAAGTCACTAATTAATGCCGCGTTAATTATTTTTATTTCTGACAAAAAAATCGATGCGGGAGGGCTTGAGAACCATTATTTTTACTTTGCATGGCCTTATTTATTAATTTTATTTTATTAACTTCAAAGCTTTGCCGTGAAAAATCTAAAATGCAATATTTAGTCCTTAAAAGTCCTTATTTTAATTTTCATACCATTCGAATAATGTCTTGCTGGCATTTTTTGTTGCTATATTGTTCCATGTTTATTTCTTAAAAATTGAAGTTGGCCACCAAAAGACCTAACTTCGTCAAGGTTGACTTGGTAAAGCCGTTGGCAAGTTCGTTCAGAATCTTGGAAACCGTTGTATCGCAATGAGGAAAGTCAGTATTACATACAACAAATCCTCGTCGTTAGCCGTAAATAAGAAGTTTTGTTTAGGTTAACTTACAGTATTTGTGTGCACAGTCAGTGGTACGTACTGAAGAGCTATTTGGAGTTACTGTACGGTCATTATGTCCAGGTAAGTTTACCACACTTACTTGTATGTCAGTGCGAAGTCAGTATCGGATGTTTTACTGGAAATACTTTTTGGTGAGTAAGCTTTCCATTTACTTTTTATGTATTTGAAATTATTTCTTCATCTAAAATGATTGTCTTCCTAAGAAATAAAGTAAGATGTTGAAAACAAAAATCTATTGGCAATCTTGTCACTTTTGGAAAAGAAAAAAGTCCAAGAATCTAACTTTTCTATCTTTAAAAACATCGTTAATTTTCGTACTGTGAAATGCCATAATGTCAACAAAACTCGGAAAAATTCCAGAAAAAAATTACCGCACACTTTCACGATCAAGACAAAGCTTCGTCCAGTGAATTTTCGATAGCTTGTGCTGCTTTCTTCTTCGGGCCTCAAGGATATAGCCTCAAGGATATAAATGTAAAAAGTCCGAGCTATATCCTTGAGCCCGAAGAAGAGCTGCTATCAAAAATTCGCTGGACGGAGCTGTTGTCTTGATAGTGAAAGTGTGCGGTAATTTTTTTCTGGAATTTTTCCAAGTTTTGTTAACTTTTCGATGTGCCGTTTACGAAAATGTCTACTACCTGTAAATTGCATTCAGGTCCTGTATGCTGTTTCCCATGGAGGAATTTTAAACTCTCCTGATCCGCCCAGCTCCACACCCTATCTGCGCATGCACCATCACAAATCCTCCACAAATGGTGTTACGGCGATAGCCAGCCATCTCTTTTGCTCCACGCCTCCATCTCGTCAACCCCTCTGTTTCCCGCGTCAAGCTACACCGCCGTTCGTTACCATCGAACCAGACTTAAGTTCGTCAGCATCTTCCTGCCTTTGATGCATTCACTTCTCGTTGCTCTTCCAGTAGCTGCTTCGCTAATCTCTACACCATGTTTTCTCCGACTTTGCTTTGCACGATTCACTCCTTGGTCATCCTGCGTTTGTTGGACGTCTTTGCTCTCTTCTAGCCGCCCTCTCCTCCTTCAGTTCTCCATCCAGCATTCACCGATCATGTTCATTACTGCCATTCCAGCATCTCTGTTTGTCTTGGTTCTCTTCATCATCCTCGTTCGTCAACCTCCGTTCGCCGAACGCTGCTCACCTTTCCAGTTATTACCTCACCATTAACGCATTTAGGCTCTCTTTGTCCTCTTGACCAACCTGATGCCTTCATCCTGTCCCAGCTTTTCTTCCCCCTGCTGTTTGTCTTTATGCCATTGTGTTCTCCTTCTTTTGCGCTCATGTCATCGTTTCCACATCGTCGTTCACCCGGAACCATTTCGACCGTACCCACTTTTTGGTGAGCCCACTCGCCTGAACGTGTACCACCACCCTGCCCTCAGTTCGCTCGAACGTGACCCTACATCTGAAGCAACCACTCAGCGAACCTGCACCCTCTCCATGAATGCAGGCCTCCTGAACATACGTTCGTCTGTTGACTCACTCGACCGAACGATGCTTCTCACTCTGAACCCCTGGTTCGCCTTGTGACTCTTGTTCTTCCCTTTGATCCTTAGCTTCCATTTTCATGGCCCCATGCCGTCAACGCCATTTTTCACCGCTGCCTTCATCACCAGGTTCGTTTCGAACCTCAGCTTCACTTTCTTCGTCATCTCCAATCAACAGAATGCACAACACTGAACCCCCTACGTTCACCACAAGGTTTTTCGTTATCAGCTGCACGCCATTCGTCTTGTCCTGTCAAGATCACTTTCTTTTGCGATCTGTCAACAATGGAAACTATTCAACTCTTGAATCGAGCCATTAGGAATTTTTCTACAGGTCCTTACCCTCGCCTCCTGTTTTTCGCTCATCCCTACAACGCACACGCACCTGAGGTTTTTGTTTACTGTGACCTCTCATTCACCGCCCTGGGGGTTTACAGTGGTCCTGAACCACCTCTCTTTCCCTGCCTCCTGCTCTTGTCTTTCTCCACGAGCGTTCTCTTCCCCTTCACCCTTCGTTGGTCGAAATGGGGCCTCGTTTACGTGGTGGCAAGACTTCTACCTCCACCTTCTCCTCCTTCACCACAGTGCGGGGGTAGATTGTTGCAAACGCTGCTGATCCAGACTGTTGCAGGTACATTCCCATCACCTCTAAAAGAAAATGCTACGATCCCCATTCTGCATGCCAGAACCACCAGAAGTGCGAGTACGTCCTCGAACCCTGCAATACTTGTTTGGCGATCTCTCCCGAAGACTGGAACATCATTGTTAAAAAGAACAAACAATCTAAAGCTCATAGTGAACAGAAAAAGGAGAGGAAAGAAAAGGAACTTTTCCTCCAACTCCACTGAATCCACCGCATTCAAACTCGTCTGTCATCTTGCAGTACCTGCTCTTCCATCATTATTTCTGCCGACATTCCAACATCTGTTGTCCCCACTGAACCCTCTCTCATTGGAGATCTGCAACCACAATCCGACCTTTCCAAACCAATCACTTGTACCAACATCTCAGGCATTCCTTCTCTTCCACCACCGGACGTGCCGGCACATCTTGGAACATCCACATGCTCCGAACCCGACTTCTCCAACTCCATCACTTTGGCCAGAGCCCTCCTCAAGAAGATCGATTTGTCATAGAAATGAATCAGTCACTTGGAGTCGAATGCAGTCCCAATCGCCGCCCTTATTTCCAAAATCCTTTCAGACTTAAATAAAGCTTGCTCCGCAAATTCTGCGCTCAAGCTGAACTTGGACGCACTTAGGTTGAGTAAGTTCGTGAAAAGAGGATTAACGCTATGCCAGAAAAGAAACAACCAAAAACAATGATTGGTTTAGCGAATTTTCGGTAGTATAATATGCTTACAGAGAACATCCACTACCTTCATCAGGCAAAAAGTGTACGAGCACGCACAGAAATACGACTACATGCTAGAGTTTATGTTTGAATTTCGCCGCCGTTGGCCGTTTGGATGGTGCTGCCATCTCGTGCTGCAAACTCGTGCTGCTCATTCGTTGTTGATGTAGGAGTCAGCAGTTTGTGCCATCTCTTGGAGAGGCTTGCTGTCAGTTCAGGTGTAGTGATCTTCTGTATATTTTTATGTGCTGGTTCCTGTAAATTCATGAGTGGTCTTCTTTTAGACTGGAACAATTAATATGTAAGCATATTATACTACCGAAAATTCGCTAAACCAATCATTGTTTTTGGTTGTTTCTTTTCTGGCATAGCGTTAATCCTCTTTTCACGATTTCTTTAGCCAGAGTGAGATGAGTCTGTCGGCTTTCAAAATATTGATGAGTAAGTTCAGCTTGAGCGCAGAATTTGCGGAGCAAATCACTACCTGGTGTTGCATCTGTATCAGGCATTAACAACTGCCCCTTCCCCTCCCTGTTCAGCCCACAGGCCTTTTAAACTGCACAAGCCTCAGCCACCATCAGGCAAGCCCATCATGCCATCGAAATCAACTTCATCTGAAGCCATCAACTCGATTCAACAATTATTCACCTTTACGGTCAACCTCCTAAAACGCAAACCACCCCTTCCCACTCAACGCAAACCTCCGGGTACATCGGTTTTTCACCCAGACACCTGAATTGGCTCTTTCTGATCATTCTCATACACAAGCAAAACCAAACCTCAAACCTCACCAATCCGATCATTAATTTTTCTGAAGTCAAACATTCGGAAATTGTACTAGATTGGATCAGCACCCAATTGGAACCATGCCCTGCCACCAGACAAATATGTTGCCAAACAAATATGGCAATTTGACGGGACTGCTCTCTCCTTGGATGGGACACCTGCTCACACACTGTGTCAGTTGCACCCGTCTTTGTGGCGAACTCAAGTTCCACTTCACCAAGTAGTGTGAAGCTAAACTTTTCGACTGTTTCAACTCAAAATTTTTCCCCTCCAAAAAAATAGGGTTGGGATCGGTTATACGGTTAACCGGAAACCGTTCCACGTTCGGTTACACGAATTATAAAACCCATATCTGAAAAACGTTTGCTGCGGGCACCGTTCAAAACCTGTGGGTGAACGAGCCAAAAATAGCCAAGTGGCATCGTTTAGGCCTGTTAATCCAAACACTCAAAATCAGTGAAAGTAGAAACCCGTAGTGGGTGAGGAGCTTATTTACAAATTACGTGTGGGCCTGTTGTCCCATCGAAGCTGCTATACTTTATTTGAAACAAACTGCTGATCGCCAGCACGTACACGAAGCAGTTAAAGACAAGCTTAAAGACAAACTACAAATTCGCGATTCCGAGCCTGAACGCTTTAAAACTGCCCCGTCCGAGCTCTCTGTCTTAACCTCACCCGAACCCACATGAGAACATCCGAATAAACGGAAACCTACTTTTCCTGCCTGGAAGCTCACAAACAGGAGAAACCTTAGCTACAATGATCTTTCGTTTGAGAAGAAAAACAATCGATGTCACCAACGACAAAATCAACCTAAAAGGGAAACAGCAACAGCACACGAAGTCACAGCGATTTCAACATCATGGGCACACCTTAGTGCCATTCCAATAGAAGAAATCCTACTGGCGGCTTCCTAGCGTCACTCAACAACATTTACCTCCCCTTACCTGAGGAACATGTCAAGTGAAGAGAAGGGACTACACTGGCTGGGTCCAATCTGGCAGCCAGAACTGTGGTTAAGCCCCCTTAAGCACAATCAGAACGAAGCAGAAGCAAGCCATCCCAGATGGAAACAAGCCACCCATAGAAGGAAACAAGATCCCTTAAACAACGGTCCTTTTTCTGGGCCACCATACCCTACGAAAGAGAACCAAATTCCTGTTTCACAACACAAATGTTCTGAATAGAGTGCGAAATTCTCCGAAATTTTTTGGGGGAAGCCTGCTTGTATCCCGGGGCACCCCATCAGTTCGGTGCCCGCCACCAAGATTGACGAGGTCTGCTGATAATGCTAAAATTATCAGGTTAATATGTTTTGGAAAACAAGAAAGAACATTTTGCCGGCCCTCAGCCTGGCCGGCTAAAAATGATTTCTTTTTGCCTAAAACATATGTAACCACGGGCCCACCCTCCCTCCCCTCTCAAGTCACCTCCTGACAACTTGAGAGGAAAATGAATGCCGATATCAGCCATGCTGCCGCTTTAAATAGAGGAGGACTGCGTCGCGCAGGCGCAGTGGGAGCATGCAAGCAGGCTCTTACACACAACCGAAAAACCTCCAGGGAACCATCACATTCGAGGAATGTAATGCTAAAATTATCAGGTTAAGTATGTTTTAGGCAAAAAGAAACCATTTTTAGCAGGCCAGGCAGAGGGCCGGCAAAATGTTCTTTCTATTGCCTAACTAAAAATACATACTACCTGTAAACCCACCCTACCTCCCATCTTGAGTCACCACCATGACAGATCGAGAGTATAAATAGATGTCTGGCTTTTGCCCTAACACCTTTTATGGAGGGGCTGTGCTGGCGCATGCGCAGATGGGGTTCAGAGCTGGGCGGATCAAGAGAGTTTAAAATTCCTCAGTGGGAAACAGTGTACAGGAACTGAATGTAAGAAATTTACAGGTAGTATACATTTTTGGTTAGGCAATAGAAACCAATTTTGACCCTGCCAATGGTAAAACTGGGATTTTTTTCTTTTTTGGCCTTTGTTAGTTTTTTTTTAATGCGCTTTGATTCAGCAAAAGGTACTCAAATTTTGTGAGACTTGGTACTTTCAAGTTCTTATAAATCTCTCCATTTTACCAAAGTGGTACGAATCCTGAAACAATTTTCACCCCCACCCCACATAATTTTGTGTCACAAAACGGCTGGAATCAATTCAGTTTTTAATTTTTTTTTTAATTAAACGTTTGCCATATATGTTACTTTAGGTTCTTCATGGAGCAGATAAGGACGTTGAATGGATGCAACGAGATTTGGGATTGTACATAGTTAATCTATTTGATACTGGCCAGGCTTCACGAGTCCTGAGTATGGCACGTTTCTCATTAGCGCATTTGTTGAAACATTATTGTCAAGTTGACGCAGACAAGGAGTACCAACTAGCAGATTGGAGAATAAGGTAAGGCAATTATACCAGTTTTTGTGTGCGTGCTCAGCTGATCTGTTGCTGTAACGTATTGGTATAAAATTAGACAAAATTGGTCGCAATTTTTAATTAGTTGCTAGAACAAGAAAGGTGAATATGAAACATCGGCAATCGGCGATAACAGTGGTGGTAATATGACATATTAAGGCACTAAACAGAATACTTTCACCGCAAAACAGACAACTGAAATTAGTTCTCTTGAATTTTCGAAGAATAGCAAACAATGAGTTAAGCAGGTTACATGTTGGGGAGGTAACGAAATTCGAACTTCGCTCTCTCTCTCGCTCTCTATTCTGCCCAACTGATCTCTGCTAGTCACTCGGGGTGGGTTGGAGATCTCCCAGTGTCGTCAAGTTTGGAGATCAAATCTGGCCAGATAATACTTTCAATTATAGGTTTTTGTTATAGGTATGCCCAGTAATTAGGTTCATTATGGGCACCCGACAATAAGAGAAACGTTTGATTGCCGAAGATTCCAGAGCCCTGCGATGGGCTCCTACTTGTTTCGTGGTAGAATGTAGAAGAATGGTTGCTGGTTCGCAGCGATCTTGTGCATGGTCTTTCTTTGGTGTTGGGCGATTCCACTCCTTGTCAGTGGCTCCCATATGTTCATTTAGTCTTACTCCAGACGTCTTTTTTTGTTTCTCCGATATAAACTGATGGGCAAGTCTGGCAAGGAACTTTGTATACAACGCTGCCAGACCTGCTCGTCAGTCTGTATCGGAGAAACAAAAATTCATCGGGAGGTGGGACTCATTGAACATATGGGAGCCACCCGACTAGGAGAAAAACTAAATGGAATCGCCCAACATCAAAGAAAGACCATGCACATGATCACCTGGGACCAAGCGACCATTCTTTTACATTCTGACACAAAACAAGGAGGAGCCCATCTCAGGGTTCTGGAATCTTTGGCAATCAAACGCTTTTCTGGGCACACATATGGCAAAATTGAAAGCATTATCCGGCCCGATTTGATCTTCATACGTGACTGAACGTTGAGAGCTAAGCTCCAACTCTTAGAAATACATGGCAGAATAGAGCGAGACGAGAGTTCAATAACTCCATAAGTAAACTTCTTACTCATCGTTTACTGTTGCTTCCGAAGAAGAATGGTGGTTTCTTTAAAAATTCAAGAGAACTAATTTCATTTGACTGGTTTGGTGGTGGAATTGTTCTGCTTAGTGCCTTAATATGAAGGGTGAACTATAGTTTCATGAAACATGGACATTTCGCATGGAGGTTTCATGGAAATAATAAAGTAAAAAATCAAGTTAACTAGTTTTTCAGTTGTTTTTGTGCGTGAATACACTGTAGTGTATATTTTTTGGGCATGAAGAAGTTCCATCGTGTTCAGGATTGAAAGTTTGCCTCTGAAAACCTAGTTGAATGACTTGACTTTTGACTTCATTTTTATTTGTAGTTTCAGTAGGGGAGGGTGCAAGTAGACAAATTTTGTTTCATGCCGGGTTTGCAACAGAAGGGTCAAATATCGAGTTGAGTTCGAGTATTTGGGGAACATAGCTTATTTGCAAGTTTCTTATTAATTGTTTGTGTAACAACAATTAAGATGTTGCATAACAGTGTGGTGCAACCCCACTATACCCGCTACAAGGAAGAACGCCAGAAAGGATGGTGATTTCAGGGTTTATTCCAGGGCCACGCAGTTTGTCCTTAGGAGATGTTGTCCAGTGGTTCAAGGATGCCCTGATCAGGGCCTCTAGCAGAGTGGCACGCTTCAGGAAGAGTTCTTAACTGGTTAGGGTCTAGCTTCCAGAGTGAGGCTGAAGGGGGCTGCAAGGCCTTAAGTACCTAGAACTGCAGCCAGTACCTGCCATTGGTGGTGCAAGATACTTCCTGTACTATATCCTGGTATCCATGAGCCATCTCTGCTAGCAGCTACCCCTAGGGACAGGCAAGACCAGAGTCATCCTGACCACTAATCTCCAGGGACTGGACCATACATCAAAGTACATAGCATTACTGGAATACATTCATAAAGATACAAAGTATACAGAATACATAGCATGGAGCCATAGCATCAAGGTAAAGAGGCCCTAGCTTAAGGAGTAGGAGGAAGCTGTGGGAACCGTCGTTGCAGTAGTCAAGGTGTACAAATACTTTTCCAGTTTTTGGGTTATACTTAAGAACGGTTTGAGATACTGCCTTTTAATTTGCACCACTGGAAAGCTCTCGCCGAGACGTGTTTGGTGTATTGGAACGTCTAAATTGGTCAAAAATTGGTGAATTTACAGTATTGCATATTGACCGGATTAGAGTTTTTCAAGTATGGATCAGAGCATCTGGCCAAGTTCGAGTACAAGTTGCATACTCAGCTCGGCTGGAATTTTCAAAGTATCTCACATCCCTAAGTTTCAGTCATACTGGCACCGTGTAATTTTTCTGTTCTGCCTGTAAGACTACCACATTTACCAGGTCATAAACACCTACCCAGTTAGAAGCGCCCTCTATATGAAATATTGGAACTTTTAATTATTTTAGTCCCCATTTATAAGGGTGTACATAAAATACTGGTACACAAAATTAAAAGAAAACCAAAAAAGGCCCTTCTTATTACTGCTGGAAAACATCCATAACCTGTTAATTTTGCATTCATTGATCCTCAATGGATGTCTCCCTGGAGGTTTCTTAGGTGCATGGAGCCGCTTGCTCGGTAACCCTACTGCGCATGCGTGTCGCAGTCCTCCTCTATAAAAGCGAGAGTGCAGAGGCTTTCGGCATTCATTTTCCTCCAGCGAACGTCTCCACGTCGCTCTGTCTCCCTACTTTCGCCTGGAAATTGAATTTTTCTGCCGCGCCTAGCCGAGACGCCGCCTCTCAACGTGGATTCCGCCGACTCTCTCGCCATTTCTATTCGAGCCACCGGCAAACGAAGAGGATAAAACATCACTTCAAGCCAGCCAAGAAACATACAAGCCAAGAGATTCCACCATCAAGGAACCTCCGTCATGCTGCCAAGACTCTTGGCCTCTACTCCCCGACGTCTCCTTTTGACCTTTTGTCCCACTCCTCACGTTGTCACCATCCCGTGATCTGGAACGAAGTGGACTTAACGATACAAGCCACCATCAACAAGCTTTCGTACATTTCAGCCATTACCCCGATGACTCCCGTCACCGTACCGACCAACAGCACCCATCTGCCGCTCTCGTCATTGGCTGGCCGCTGCTCACTCTCCGTCATCGCCGACAACCATCTGCTTACAGACGGACTGCCTCTTGACCGGCCGCAACTTCCCCGACTCTCATCATTGGCACGGCCGAACAAATTCACGCCTGCTGTAACCTAACTGGCTTGGCAGTGAAGCCCTCTGAATGGTTAGACAGCGTCAGCCAATCAGAAACGCGAAATGGACCCAACACAGATGCTTTCAGCCGGGAACAGGCATCCCATGCCCATTACTCACCCTGACGCCGACGTCGTGCTGTAGACTCTCCGCCCTTCAAGCTGCCGACTTCCCGCCGATAACACACGGCGCTACCTTCAACCACAAGCCACCCACCTGCACCAGATTGCGGACGAAATTGTAGCAGCTTTCAAAACGGATGCTTATTCGTGATTAAAACCCACGTTTTGAGTGAAGAGTCAAGACGGATGCCATTCTCACCTCTTCCTGCTTGTCTCGTCCGTAGTGACCCAACGTCTTGAGTGAAATTCAAGACGACACGTTCTTGTCTCATTCGTGGTTAAAATCCACGTTTTGATTTTGAGTGAAGAGTCAAGGAGGAAGCTGTATGCACCCCTCGCTGCTTGTCTCGACCGTTGCCAACCCCACGTTTCAAGTGAAAACAAAGACAACAGTTGCTGTCTACACCGATGCACGTCTCATTTGTGGTTTAAATCCACGTTTTGAGTGAAGAGTCAAGAAGGAAGCCGTTTGCACCCCTAGCTACTTGTCTCGACCGTGACTACCCCCACGTCTCGAGTGAAAATCAAGACAACAGTTACAGTCCACTCCTGCTGATCGTCTCATTCGTGGCTTAAAAACCACGTTTCGAGTGAAGAGTCAAGTTGGATGACGCCTTCACCTTACGCTACTTTCAACATTGGGCCAACCCCATTGAAAATGAAAATCAAGACAACTACTTGAACCCACAAATTGACTGAAGTTTTCAAGACGAACCACGCCTTCATCTCGGGCCGGTCGTGTCGACTGTGACCAACCCCACATCTCGAGTAAAGACCAGGTCTACTGTACCAGTCCACACTGTCCCTTGTCTCTATTGTGACTACGTCTCGAGTGAAATCCACGACTACTGCTGCGTCCAACACCATACCTGTTACAAAAAAAAAAAAAAAAAAAACCATGCTTTGAGTAAAAACTCTGATGGATGCTGCCTAACCTGCTTGAAACTCGCCCCATCCATTTGAAACCACACGTCTCGAGTGAACATCAAGACGACAGCTACTGTCTACTCGGACTTCATGACATAAACTAACGTTTGTGAAATGTTTCAAGACAGATGACACTTCCCGACTGTCACGACTGAGCGGCCAAGACTGGCCCCATCCCGAGTGAAAATCAACAACAAAAACAGTTGGCCTCCCCGATTGAACGTCCGCCGCAAACCTAGTCGCTGGTGTTAGGCCTCAAAGCAGCAACACCGACTAATCTTCAACCACCTTTCCGCCGAGTCTACCCTGAGACCGGAACTCTTCGGCCCAACCAACCGTCCAGATGCTGCTTAGGACCTCATCCTCTTCCACCCCGCTTCAACGGGCTCCAAGCCTTAACCTTAACTCCATGACGTGAACCTCCCATCGCCCGACTCAACTGGGAAAACACCATCCGAATGAAAATGCCATCACCATGCCGGAAGACCGCTTCCAAACCGCACCGACATCGGAGCTTCTTCCGTCGGAAGCTAACCCATTGGAACCGTTTTCACTCACAACACGGCAATGACTTGGTGCTCCCCCCCCCCCTCCCAGGGGATGTCGCACCAGACAAAAGCTTAGCCTGAAATGCTTCCATCAATTCAGATTCATCCACAACACTACGATAATGTCGTGGCTCTTTTCCCATTGCCTCCCAAGACTGACTCACATCTGAATCTGGCTTCAAGTTTTTCTTTCAATGGGCCTGTTTTTGTTCGCAAACTTACGACAACACCGTGTCTCGTCTCCTGTTGCCCCCCGGGACTGCCCCTCCACCCGAGAGCTTACATGAAGACCCTCTTCCAAAGTTCCTGCTTTCATTCGGAAAACCACGAAGACACCGTGGCTCTTTCCCGTCGATTCCAGAAACTGTCCCACCGTCCGAAAGCTTACTCAAAGACCCTCTTCCAAGGTTCCTACTATCGTTCGGAAAAACACAAAGATATTGTGGCTCCCCTTTCCGTCGAATTCCAAAACGATGCTATGGTTTCGTCTGTGAGCGTGTGAAACCTTCAGATGAGCATCTAGTTTCAGTGATGAACTAAAAATAAATTTCAAAAAGCACACTACTTATTGTTTTTAGTAATGTTTCATGAAAAAAAAATGCTGGCTTGTGTTTTGAATACTGAAACAATGTTACTGAACCTTGTAGCATTGTTTTAGTAATTTTTTAAAGCATGTCATTGTAATAACATTTTGTTAAGTTTACTGGTGTTTGGCCAAAATAATAGGAACTGCTTCTTTTTTTACCATCTTTGCTATTGTATATTTCTGCTCATCCAGGATGTTTTTACAGACCTCTTCCAGATGAATTAGTGAAATATGCAAGAGAAGACACTCACTACCTTCTGCACATACACGACCTGATGAAGAATGAACTTTTAGCAAAAGGCAATGAACAAAAAAATCTGTTACTTTCCGTTCTGCAAAGAAGCAAAGAATTATGTGAAAAGGTATGAAGAAAAATCGAAATAAAAAGCTAGCCTTTAAAAAAAATAGATTAGTTCTCTATTCTGTTTGTAAGTTATTGATAGTCTTCAGGGCTTATGCTGTTTATTCATCAGCACGTGAATGCAGGGAAATGTCCTCTTTCTTCTTTCCTAGATTACCCTAAAGTAGTAGCAGTCCCAGATGACATTTTCGGGCAACAATAAGAGACAGCTGGGGGTTATGCTTAATTTCGATATCACATGGTGGCATCTGGCCAGTGTCACATCTCAAATTCTGTAGATTTTTACTTAAATTGAGAGTCTTCTATTGCTCCCTTTACTTCTTTATGAATTTTTTAGGTGTGTAGTATTTCAGTGGTATGTGCTTGTCCTTCTCTCTACCCCCCTCCCCATCTCTACCTTCCTCCCCCCCCCTCGGGGGGGGGGGGGGTCATTCCTCTCTCCGCCTCTGTCTTTCAAATGAATATTTGCTTTAATTTTGTAGCAATTTTTACACAGGACAGAATATAAAATAAAACCTTAGTTGTTTAAACTAATTAACTGCAACCCTCTGTTTTTTCGTTTCACTTCAGTTTTATGGCGTAGAAATTTAAATTTTGTCTTCGTGAATTTGTTCAGTTTGAAGATTTGGAACTGAAATCGAACGTACGTCTTTGATATTTTTGGAACTATTTCGTTTTAATGTACTGTAACTGTAAAATATTCTATAACTAGCTTACAGCCCGTCTAAAAGACGAGTGAATTTACTTTCCCTCCCCCTCCACATTCTAGCGTTTTACAAATTACTTAGCTCTTTTTTTGTTTTTTGGTGTTCACCAACTCCACATTTATGAGGGAGAGACGTCTCAACTATCCCAATCCCCACCCTTCCATGTGCCCTTCCATTCATTATCCTCTCCACCTGCCAGGATTCCTTCGGTTTGCCCCGGAGTCTCACGAAAAAGACGATTTTGATTCTTAAAACTTTGTTTTTGATTGCCTTCGAAACCATTACCTGTTTTTTGTAGCACCCTCTCGGGTTCTCAGTGCTTCTTCCAGAGAAAGAAAGAAAGTTGACTTCCACTGCACATGCGCGGACGCAGTCCTCCCTATATAAACGCTGGCGCGGCATCAATCCTCGTCACTTTTGCTCTTTCACCACGCGACGTGGTTGTTTCTTCCAGCTGCTCCTCGAAGGATTGGAACGTCGGATTTCCCCGTCCCGGTTCCTGTGCCCCTTACCATTGCTGATGTTAAAGGTGAGCCTAGGGTAACCGTGGCTTGTTCTGTTCTTATTCGAATTAGCAGAATTGTCTCGATTCCATTTTAGCCATGATCCGCCTTGTGGTCCCGGTTCCTGTGCCCCTTACCTACCGTCTATTGATGGTAAAGGTGTGCCCAATTTAACTGTGGCTTCGTTGGCTAGCTACTTAACCAGAATGGGATCGGTTACGTTCTGCGTTCCGCCCGGCCCGGAACGTGTGCACGATTCATCGTGGTTCCAGCCACCCCTGCGAACAGGGATACATTTTTAGAGCTTACCAGTTCCTCTTCATCTATTCTATTCCGGTCTCTTTCCACAAGCGGATTCACTTTCCGCCTTTCCCCTCGGGTCCCCAACGATCCTTGGCCCCATACCGTAAGAAGAAGACTGGGTAAGGTAAGGATTGGGCCCCACCGTCGCCCACAGCAATCCGCACGTCCTGGTTCTGCTCTGCCAGCAGCCCTGCTTTCCTCACCGATTGCGGAACCTACGACACGAAGTTCCCTCTTTAGGAACAATCACAGATTGCTTTCCGATCCGCTACCCTCTGTGCACGTTTCTGCGCAACCTTTATCACGTATAAAGCTTACGCAAAGCAACCTATCTCATCTTTCTTCTTTAACTCGCATCCAGCGAGGTTGTGCTATTTACCAAGAAAAAAAAAAGTATCGATTCCCGATTCACCATGCCTAGCGCTAAGGGCGCACCCTGAGAACCACTGGTTCCCTCTGCTTCTACTACACTCGTTCCAGCCCTAGACCCCTCATCCATGTAATAGCATCATACTTCTAAGGTCCTCCCAACGTCCGATCTGGCTTCCTGCGCCGGTACCCCTCTCTTTCGCTACTGTTCCTGCGATTCTCCCTAACAACACTGCCACCACTTCACCGATCGCATGCGAACAGCCTCCGCGGGAGTCGAAAGACAGGTTTCTCTCCTTGGGCCCACAGAGACCTACACTTACAGTCCCCTCCCGATCCGCCCTGTCGACAACACGACTTCTCCGGAACAAGTCCATTCACTCAGGGATTCAGCGATTCTTAAGATTCATCTGCTCGAGAAACCGAATCCCAGTTCCTCCCAACGACCAGATCTGGTACCAGCAGTACCTGTTTGGATCGGCATGTTCCTCCGGTGCCTTACAAGTTGGAATTGGATCGTCACCAGTTCAGTGTCTTTTCAGCATTTCCTAAACATGCTCCTATGGAACGATGTCTTTCTCCCTGAAAAATACGTCTATAGCCTTCTCAACGGTACTCCCAAAGGACCACGTCGTCTCAACCCGGTTTCAGGTAACAAGGACGCCCCTTCTGTTATAACATGCACTCGGGCACCTTTCCAGCCGTAGTAATCTACGACCCGGCCCGGACCCATCTTCGCGGATCCACATTCGGTCTTGCTTTTGACCTTTCTTCGGGTATTTCACCAAGCCAAACAGCTGCTCATATTATCTAGCACCATCCAGGACTTAGGCTGCCTCGCTACGCAACACATTTCTGCGACTGATACACCACTTCTGTTCCCTTCCGGTCCGAGTCTGCCATCCTTTCCAGTACTAAGACTAGGCTAGGATAATTTTTGTTGCCCTCTTCAAAAAAAAAAAAAAACTAGACATATTGTTAGTGTGACTTTGTCACTTCAACAATCCCTAAGGGTTCCAGTCACCTGTGATTAAAAAGGCGGCTGTTTCTTCTTTAACCTGGGACCTGTCTGCAACCGCTTCTTCCGGTGGACCCTTCCGCATCCAGTCCGGTTCCATTAGCCACCGATGTGTCTACACCGACCAGTTTACACAATCGACCTTTCAGAACCTACTGGAACATCTTTCATCCCTCTATTCCGGTTGCCTTCAGGTTCATTGAGTCAAGTTGACTTCAGGGTAGCCAGTCCGTAGCCAGGGCGCCCGTCACCAAGGCCCATCTCCTGTGACAAAGTCTGTTCAGTGCATCATAAACAGGTAATAGAAATTTTCGAAGGCAATCAAAAACATTATCTTTCCAGCAAGGCTGGTTGAAGATAGTTTTTGTTGCCCAACCGAAAATTTACATTACCTGTTTTTACAACAGACCCGCCCTTCCTCCTCTCTCGAGTTGCCTTGGTAATGATTGAGAGTATTATGAAAGGAGATGAGGATTGGTGCCGCGCCAGCGTTTATATAGGGAGTACTGCGTCCGCGCATGCTCAGTGGAATAACTACGGGACTGGCAGGGAAGCCAAGTTTCTGTCTTTCTCTGGAAGAAACACTGAGGACCCAAAAGAGTGCATCAAAAACAGGTAATGTATATTTTCGGTTGGGCAACAAAAACTATCTTTAACCAGCCTTGCTGGAAAGATAATGTTTATTGTCTAAGAGGCCCTGCGCCGACCCTGTCGAGTCGGCTGCTTCCCGCTCTCTCTCTCGAGCCCGAGTGGCAGCGCGCATGCGCGGCTCTTGTGAGTGGGAAAAGGTGGGGGCATGTCATGATGGATTGCGGCATCATGACACGTTCAACCCACTCCGAGAATGCAGGGACACGCATGGGTGCGGAATTACATATGTTAACATGAAAGAACACTAACTTTCTCAATCCTTTTCTCAAGTGTAACGCAAAAATCTTTTTCTACATTAAAAAATTATCTCCAATTCTGTTGCCAGTCTTTTCCTAATATAAGTGTCAATACGAGTACAATCCTGTCCTTTATAAAGTTCTTAGATGCCAGGTGAAATGCCTTATTCAAATTAAAATTCTCTTTCTAAATTTTCATCCTGAGTTCAACATACTGAATTCACATTTTAAGTTCAATTTTAGACATCTTTGAATTTACACTGAAAAACTGCTTAAAAAACATCGTTAAATTTACAATTCTGGCTTACAGAAAAAAAGTTCAGAGTTATAATTCGAAGAACTAAAATATTTACCACATTTTCACAAACAAGACAGTGTCTACTTCTTGCAAATTTTCAGTGGCTGGCTGCCATCTTCCTCAGGCATTACGACAAAAGTTTTCTTGTGTTCAAAACATCACTACATCGTCGTCGTCTGCTTTCGAATCCATAACTGCCGCTCGTCGTTGTGCCCTCCCGTATTTTGTGGGTAGCGCTTTCACCAACCTGTCAAGCTTTTACTTCATGCACAGCTCTTGCTTTAAGTCTCTTCCAACAATGTTTTCCACTCGGGGGAATGACGGTCCTTGGATATTCATTAAGGAAACACCTCCCATTTCATGTAATCTGATGGCAATCGACTCCAAGCATCAGATGTTGGTCTTTTTTAGAGTTCGATGTCACCAACGTTTCAGCTTTTTCCCACTCAATACGATGTTTTGATTCCATGCAGTGAGCACATGGGCAGCACATGGCCAATGGGAGAAATAAAAAAGACGACAACGGCATCGCAGCTCACTGCATGAAATCAAAACATCGTATTGAGTGGGACAAAGCTGAAATGTTGGTGACTTCGAACTCTAAAAAAGACTAGGGCTGAGAGGCCCTGTTCCAACCCTGTCGAGTCTGCTGCTTCCTGCTCTCTCTCTCGAGCCTGAGTGGCGGCGCGCATGCACGGCTCTTCTGAGTGGGAAAAGGTGGGGCGTGTTATGATGGACTTCGGCATCATGACACACCAGCTTCCCAAATCGCCGCACTTGAACAGACACATGAATAAACTGAAGTTTTAGCAATAGAAACGTAAGTCGTTAATAAACGATCTAATGTACCTTTGTGATTTTCAGTCATTTTGGTTTATTACAATGTCTCTGCAGCGTACTTGGGATCTATTGGCGATTTTGAGTTTTAACTGCCGTTTCTACAATTTAATCGCATTTTAAGATTTACCTT
This sequence comes from Lithobius niger, assembly GCA_023313725.1. NCBI lineage: Eukaryota > Metazoa > Arthropoda > Chilopoda > Lithobiomorpha > Lithobiidae > Lithobius > Lithobius niger. Next base: position 9,540 of record JAHWFP010073323.1, on the reverse strand, counting down.
CTGAAAATCTACCATTTTGTTGCTTCGGTCTTTTGATGCAATAACCATCTGTGGGGATTTAGTTTGCATACAAACACTCCCCCTGCGTTTATTCTAAAATCAACGACTTATGTCGCATCCAAACCACCCTCCCCCTGTACTTTCGCCCCTCTCCCAACATGAAGTGTGCACTACACGTCACTACGTATTTCCCAACTTCTCGCGTGGCATCCTGGGAGCGTTACAGAACCAGCAAGGAAGCAAGCAAGCTTGGCCTATTCTTACAGCAAATTTGTAATACGGTATTTGTCACCTACTATTTTGTTAATTTGTCCTCTCAGAATAAGGAATACAATTTCTTTTTCTTTTAGTTTATGTATTTATTTCTAGCGTCCCATTCTCCTCTGTTTATTTTAATAGACTAGTACTACTGGTGTTTCATGTTGGTTTCTGTTTGTAAAATTTTACTCTACCCACACTTTTTAAATTCAAAAACAAGTTTTGCAGTGTGAGGCCTTTGGGACACTCCACTCGACATGACCACCAGCACTGGTCTGATGGAATTGGGAGATGGAGCGAGATTGCCACCAGTTCTGGGATGAGAGCTCTCTGTCAGCTTGCCGTGGATCATGGCCAAGGCTGTGCAGCCCTTCGGAATTTTGAAGGATACTAAAGTTTGCATATGCACATTGTTTTTACTTTTTTTTGCTGCACCAAATTAAATGGCGAACTAAGAATTGTCGGTGGTCCTTGGTTCAAGTCTGGCCTCAGCCCACTCCTGAACTCGAACTCGTGTGCACTCGGGAAGGGAAGGTCCCCGGAAATTCACTCGTGCTTCTTTAAATTTTGATAGTTAAAAGATTCTATGTGTTTCCTAACAAAATTGTCTCATTGTGTCCCAAGATGAGCGTAGCAGTTGAAAAGAATTTTAATTTAGCTCTTTTCCTTCTTTTTCTTTTTAAACAGAGGTATGTTAAGCCAGATTTTCACGAAGAACGATATTTGGATTTGTACCAAAAGAGCCGCAAAGTATTTAACACAAGACAGATGTATGCATTCAAAGAAATTTACAAGTGGAGAGACAAAACTGCACGAATGGAGGATGAGAGTGTAGGGTAAGTAAAGTACATTCGGCAATAAAAAAAATTCTTTTTATTTGCAACTTTACCAAGCAACTGTTCAGGTGTTTGTTTCTGTCATCTGCTTCACCGAAAAAAGTATACTTTATGACCAGAAAGGAAAATATACTACAGTATATTGCTTCGATTAAGTTCCAGTGTTTAGCTCATGCGAAAACAAAAAGTGTCAAGCCTCGAAGAAGCAATGGCTGGCTCTTTAGAAATAGTTTTCAACTGCATGTGGGAAAGTCTATTACTAAAGTAAATAGTGTATTTTTATTGACCGAGGCAAAACTAAGCCTTTACCCTAAAACGCTTTACGGTCAAACTCATGAAATAGTGGAGTTGACGTCCACCCTTTAAATCCTCGTTTCTACTTGCCGGTCAGAGAATATCCACTACCTGTAAATTTACTTGCATTCAGAGAGCACTTAGGAACTGAATGCAATTTATTTTACAGGTAGTATACATTTTTAGAAGACGATAGAAACCAATTTTGACCCCGGAGAAATTTAGATTTCTAGTCATCGGCAGAAAATTTCTACTACCCTGAGTGCTCTCTGAATGCAAATAAATTTACCGTGAGTGTATATTTTCTTAGGCAATAGAAACCAATTTTGACCTTCCCCCCCAGGTAAAATTGGGTTTTTTCTGTACAAAATTAACTAAAAGTTTCATGCTGTTAATTTAAAGATGGTGGAGAAAATGAAGAACAGCACTGCGTGCTATGCTTACTGATCCCTTCTCTTCCTCTGGTGGACTCTTCCTGTGTCTGCAATGGCAAGAAGGCCTCTCCTGGACTCCTCCTCCTCCCCTCTTCACAGCAATTGTAAAAATTGGCCTTTACGACAACGTTCAAACGTGTTTTAATCGCAAAATTTTATGTGATAGAAGTGATATAGAAGTTACATGTGTCCAGAAGTGAGATTAGAAAATGAGTTGTACGTTGTGTAATACGTAATCCTAGTTCTGCCATGTTAACTGCGTAGCTCATGGGACTTTAATACTCGATTTACTGTGTGCGATCGTTCACATACAGTAGAACTTCGATTATCTGAACTAATTGGGACCAAAGGGCGTTCGGATAATCGAAAATTCGGATAATCCAATTTACATGCAAAATTTTTTTTCTTTTCTCAGTTTTAGTGTTTGTGAAATTTGCTTGATTGTATAAGACTACTGAAAAGAAAATTTTGCACAAAATAACTCAGGAATATAACTAAAGCAAAGTCAGTGATTATTCATTCTCTAAAAAAAATGGCAAAATTCTGAATATTTTCGAAGAATGGGAGTTCGGATAGTCAGAGTGTTTGGATAATCGGGATTCGGATAATCGAGGTTCTGCTGTACTTTGTCTGGATTCAATCTGGCATTAACTCAATGTCTTTTTTCTCATTTATTTTCAAATTCAGGTTCTTAAACCAAAAGCTAACATAATATAAAAAGACTACACCACCAAAGGTCAACAACATTAGGCGGATGTGAAACTAAACAGTGAAATTGCGATCGCTCTGGCTCTGCAGGCACTTTGCTTGTTGCACAAACAATGTCGTGGTGAAGACCGTGGCACAGGTTCACCATCCTGTGATTGTAGAACGAACTATGAAACAGGGTGTGGGCATAAGGGTTTATGAAGTTTGTGGGGGTGACTTCCAGTTGGCCGTTTTGTTTACACAAACAACTTGTCGGTGGGGCGCCTGCCTTTCAATGTTATTTACAATTTGAAGGTTTGTAAAATGTTACCTGCGTGTTACAAAATCTTGTAAGTTCATCCGTATCAAGCTTAAGAAGTCGTGATAAAGAATACATAGACTGCGGACCAGTTTGATGGCTCATCTTTGGACTGCTTCGAGAACCATCTTAGCTTTGACAAAGTAAGGAGCCCAAGCTTGTACACAGACATCAAGATGGGGATGGCCAAATACAACGTACATCATATGCATGTTATCTACATTGAGGTAGAAGTTTTGCCTAATCCGATCTAGAGAACAATTATTCTCTTTCCTTCCAGATGCTATGCGCTGGGCTCTAGGTTTGAGGTCACTCTCACTGATGGCACCAAGAGTATTAACCTGCTTAGCATGTTTGAGGGGAACATTGTTGAGATGGTAGTAATTTGGGTTATTATGGACCACGAAGTGAAGGTCTTCACCTTTCTTAGTACTGCTGGAGAGCTGGTTGTTGGCTGCCCAACCTTGGATTGAGTTTAAGTCTTGTTGGATGTAAAAATATCACTGTCATCAATGAGTTGCCTCAGAATTTTAGAGTTAAACAAAATGGCTGCCCAAGGAGATGATAACTTCAGCAAAATCATTAATATACGTAAGAAAAAGTAAGGGGCCGAGTACAGTACCTTGGGGACACCAACTGTTAACAGGCATCTATGTTGAATGGGTACTGTACCATCAATAGAGACACTTTGGCGGAGATTCATAATAATATGTGTAATCCACTGCGGAATTTCTCCATGAATACTATTAGATTGGCCATCAGTTTACTGCTAAGGATGGAGTGGTCCACAGTGTCAAAAGCCTTTCTAATGTCTAAAAGTATGACGTCTCAGGGAATTTGGTTGTCAATACTTGCTGTCCAGTAATCAAGGGACTCTTAGCAGTTTGGTAAGACAAGAATAACCCTTGCGTAGTCTGTGTTGGCAAGATGAGAGGTATCGTGTTGCTCTACGAAGTTGGTTGCTAACAAGTCTCAAGAATCTTGCCAACCTTGGAAGTGAGAGTATTAGCCTTACTTGCAAGGTAACGAGTGGCACCAGGAGGGTGTAATAACTTCATCCTTCCAATCTGATTGGATTACTGCACATAGATTTCCTGAAGTTGATATGTTGAGGCAAGGCAAGTGCTCTTGGAACACATGCAACGTATGTTGGTTCTTTGCTTGCAACCATACTCGGAAAAATCAAATCCGCTGAAAGTGTGATAACTTCGTCAATTTTTGACCGATTTTGACATTCCAGTGTACCAAATTCATCGTCTCGACGAGAGCTTTCTGATGGTGCAAATTAAGAGCCATTAGCTCAGACCATTTTTAAGTTGTATCTTAAAAACTTGAAAACCATTTTTTCACGTTCACTCACACAGTCAATTATGCAGCATGTTACTCTTTATTATCCTAACTAAGGCTGTGCCGGTGCCTCTTTCCCCGATACCGGTTCAATACCGGTGCCCGTTCCTGATTCCAGTACCAGTACTTTTGGTCACGTCCAGATACTGTGCCGATGCCGGTGCCAATGCCGATGTCAAACGATAACTTAATAGTCAACGCAGTGTTGATATGTTAATAATTTAATGGTGTAACATATGTAACACTTTTACAAAGGAATTGTTCGCTAAACACTTTATTGCTCAACGCGTTTGCAACGCATTGAATCATTGCGTTTTCGCTGCAGAAAGTGTTGTGGGAATATTGATGTCTTTTTGCTGATCGTGTGTCTATAATTGTATTGAGCCAAGTTTTCGTCATCTATCAATACCATACAAAAAATTTAAGAAAATCCTTGAAAAATCTTTGTTTGGTGTATTTTAACGAGGGCATTATTAAATGCTGAAGTTATTGCAAATTTAAGATCTTTGCATTTACGCAAACACTTGAAAGTACAAAATACCTACTACGAAAGTAGGAATGTGTGTGTATTCATTTGGCTATACAGACAACAGCTAAATACTACAATCGGGTTTAGTCAGACTACAATTCAACTAATTTTTTAGGGCAAAAAACATTTCTAAATACACAGAAGTTTTGAGTTTATTTGTTTTAATTTTAATGTATTCCAGTTGTTTGAATTTAAGTTTTTCAGTTCGGTAATTTCATGCATGATATATCGTTATAATTCAGTGCAGAAAACTATTTTACTTTTTACGTGGAGTACGTTTTACATTTACATTTTTTTTTTAGTTACGTGTTGCCGAATCACATGCTACAGCAAATAGCTGAAATATTACCCAGGTAAGTTTTACTTTCTTTCAACTTTGTTTTTTTCCCTTTTACTCCGTTATAGTTATTTATTCACAAGTTCAAATCCACTCAAAATACGCTGACTTTCAAAACTTAGACACTCAACGTGTCTTGCGAATTATTGACAGCAGGCAACCGTTTCACCGGGCACTCCTAACGCTTCTTTTTAAATCTCTGGCTATAGGTGAAACTAGGAAAGGGGTGCAGACTAGGCTGGGCCAACACATGGGAAACACCCGGAGTAAAGTGGACAACTTCATTGCACCCCATTTCGTGCATATGTTGTACGAAATGCTAGAGACAATCACCTGAGATGTGTGGAATCAATTGTCATACAGCAGTGTGTGTCACACAACGTCCCCGGTTGAACATTCATGGTTCTTCTAATCCCAACATGTTATACGTTGTGACCCGTGAGCTTGACTCAATGCTGCAGAGAGAGTGGAAGATTGGGATGCAGAGGCCTGATGAACCGCCTAGCAAATACCAGAGGCCACGCTCATGCAGGAAGTTAAACTCGTTTGCAGATAGTGAGCAATGATGTAGCCAGATATTAAAAAAAAAACTTAGGAATGCCTGATGAAGAAAACAGCATGCTGTCGAAAATTGGCAAGAAACATGAGTGTCTACGTTTTGAAAGTGTGTGCTTATGTCTACGTTTTGAAAGTGTGTGCTTATGTCTACGTTTTGAAGTGTGTATTTTTGAAGTTTTGAAGTGTATTTTGAGTGGATTTGAACTTGTGATTATGAGTGAGTTTCAAAGTATATCGATTAATGATTTTTTTCAGTTATTTATTGTTTGTACGTGTTTTATTACAATTTTAAACAAACTGTTAAAAGTTTAACAAACATCCTTTATTTCTCCGTTGTGAATCCATTTCCCATTGAAGGCTGCACCTGTTGATTTCATTATTATTTATGTCTAGCAAGTTCACAGTAGCGTTATTTAAACTTGTTCTGATGTTATTGGGTACATACCGCACATATTTTCATACAGTTAATAGACATCCTCTTTATAACTTGCAGGGAGCAACAGGGCATCTTGGCTTGTTGCAATCCCATTCCACCAATGGTGAGGCAGCATTTAAATACGTTGCACCAGATCGTTATGAAAGCTCGAGAGCAGAAACTGATAGAGGTACGACACTAAACCTGACTTTATGTGGTGAACAATAATATTGTGTATCATACTCCGGTTATTGTTTCATTATAAGCGTGATTAATAATATAAGTAATTATAAATTATACAACAGGGTGTAGTACGTAAAATTACTATAACATCTAGTGGCTTACCGATTCCAACACTGGTATTCCACTATCTTGGTTGGCCGATACAGATTACCTTTCAAAAATTGGGACAGACCACTGAATCACTTGAAGTTGTCATCTACTTGCCCTTTTCCAGGAGTATGCGGTAGTATGGAAAGAATATCTTGGAGATCTTGGAAACAAATTAATTTCAATTGCTTAATTCATTGTAAATTTGTGGGTGTTATCGCTTAGCAGTATTTTCATACGTTTTTATTGGGCCGCTTACCTGTTACCACCAACTTTTGTGCGAGTAGTTTGCATCACGTTAACCTTAAAATCCCATCTAGAATGGTGATATACTAGGCAGAATACCTTAAAAGTTACTGTTTAATGATGTCAGAACTTAATTATCATTAAGTTGCTTCCTGTTTTGCGTAGCGTTTCACAGCCCCATCAACCCTGCACTGCCATCTTGTTCCTAACCGTGTGTTCGATAGGACTCAACAGTGTCTATTAATGCCCACCCCAATGTGCATTGAACTTGCTAATCGTTAGTCTTGCTCTGAAAATAAACCCACTACACTAGGTTTAATTGTCCTGCTACTTAGATGCCCAGAACATTTGCAGGTATAGGTCTATTAACGTGATTTTAGACAATTTTATTACGCAGATAATGTCAGTACTTTCACTTTTCTCCAGAAAATCATGACTGGGCGGGCTTATTTGTAGACAGGCCGTTGTGCGTAAAGGATGAAACAGTTATTGAGTTGAAAGAAAAAAAACATTTAATTACCGTTTATAAGATATAGCTGTACAGTGCCGTTTTGAGCAGTCGTTTTTGCTTTGTTTTGGCTTCATTGTAATTTATGGGTTGCAGACTGCACCTCAAGACCTGCATATGCAGGTAGCCCACAAGCTACAGGTTATGGATTTGGAAAATGAGCTCACATCGCCACACGACTTGTCACATGAAGTGCATCGGGATTCAAGACATGTTTCCACCAGTAAGAAAGCTCTGTTTGCTATTCAGTAGTCCTGAAATGAATTTCAGCTTGTTTAACTTTTATTTTGAAAGTGTTTATTCTCAAAATGTTTAACTCAAAAGGTAACTTCCTTTGAAGGGTTAGGGTGTAAGTAGGGAATTATGTAAATGAAATGTTAAAATGACCTTCTCATTCATAGAATCACTCCTTGCCGTGTTAACTAGTGTGGGACGCCCCTTTTACTAATTGGCCAGCCTGCTTCCTCCCGCTCGCCTGTCAACTGTCTTTTTTGCCGTCGTAACGGCAAGGTCGTATTGGGTTTTTGTGTGGGCGAAAACTTGGATTGTTGGAGTTTTTTTTGTCAACTGCAAGGCTATTTCGGTGGTGTCCGAAGGAAGACTAAGCGAAATTACACGCACTGCGTGTGATTACCCGGCGGATGCCATGGATTCAACGATTGTTGGTGTGGAAGCTGGGAGAAAAGCATTGGAAAATATCCAAGATTGCGGCTTTAGGCCTAAGAAGAAGTCGAGCAGCCAGGCGGCGCCGGCCATTCCGTGGGGAAGCTTACCGGACTCGATATCGGGATCACTGGCAGTAGTACGTGAGAAGATACAAGTGGCTATGCACCAGATGATGTTGCGTAGTGAATTCCGTCACCCAAGGTATGACGATCCGGACATGCGTCCGAGGCGAAATAGTTTCCATCCGAGGGACGAAGCAGGGTTGTGTTTACCGAGCCGAGAATACCGTCAGTGTGACAAGGCGTTTGTTGGTTTCCCTAATAATGTTAATTTCATCCAAAATAGGGGTGAGGCGTATTTTGACTGGGGGGGGTTCTTTTACTGGTTTGCCTGTGGTTGCATTACCTGCGTGGGATGGAGGAGAGTGCTCCCAGGGAGTTTGCAGGTGGAAAGAGAACTTTCTGCGCCAGTGTGTGTGTCGCCGGGGTACCAGATATTGCTCTGTCGGCCCTTGCTCGGACTGATGTCACAGATTCCTCAAGAAAGATGTATTTGGGTAAGTGGACTCGTAGGGTGTAGTGGTATACGGGGCGGGGAGAGACCCTGGCCGTGGCGGCTTGGGACGCATGGTCCACAATGCAGTTGAGCTCATTCTGAAGAATTGCTTTGAACTGATGTTGAGGATGTTGCGAGAAGTAAGGCACACATCTCCCAGAGTGTGAAGGTTTCCTATATGGTGCATAAAGGATGGACGAACGACGGCTCATGATTTTAACATCAAGAAGAGCGATGCTGTTGTGAACTTTGTTCTTATTCGTTCTTATTTGTTTCTATTTTGTGGTGTAGTGTGTGCATTTTTCTTGAGATGTTTGTCTGCTAACCACAATAGCCACCTACTACCGGTGTTTTCACAATGTATGAGTTGCCTTTCTAGAAGAAATATTAGGTACTAGACCATACAGTACTTAAACTTTCTCTTTCTCGTGGCTGAGCGGAGCTGAGCTTTGCCAGTTGCTTGAAGAATTTCATATGGTCGCTAACTGGCAAGGGGCAGCAGTGCCAGCAAGATACTGTGAGAGACTGCCAGCCTCCTTCAGTGGCTGAAGGATCTACTCTGGCTTATTCTGGACAATATCTTAGTCCTCTATGATTATCAGAGTTTGCCCAATTCAGATCCTCGGGTTTGAACTTCCCCTTGCTAGACTTCTTTCTCCTTCTAAAAGAAAACGTCTAGCAAAATTTAAAATTGAGCCTGTTTATCTACACAAGCAGCTTACTAAAGCTCGACAAAATTTATTTGAAAAAAAAAACTAATAAAGCCATAAAAAAATATATTATATTTGGTTCACAGGCCCGTTATTCTCATTCTGCATTCGGTCCGTCTCTGAAAATGCTTCTCGTTGTTGCCTCTCAAAAACAAGCTTAAAAGTCTCAACAAAGGTTCACGCCTCCTTCGGTCGCCAAGAATGTTTACATTTAGTCTCTTACAGTGTTCTGGATAGCTCGACATGCTATACTTTTAGAGTCTTTTGGTTACTAGCAGTTGAACTGCAAATAAATGCAGGCCGTTGAACATACAAAAAAAAACCTGGATTCAGTCAGTTGCTTGACAGCAGCATGTGCATTATAAATTTTATAAGGTTTTTTTCTTCCCCTCTCAGGTGATACTGTTGCTACAAAAAACAAGTCCGATTTATTTCCTGATGACGTTATCAAGATGGACAAACGGCTGGTGAAAAAGAAGCCAATAATTTCCATATTTAATAGCAAAGAGGT
>JAHWFP010073322.1:6799-34551 GCA_023313725.1 Lithobius niger | reverse complement strand
CAGAGTTTATGATTGTTCATTTAGTGGTGAAGTGTGAACTTTGAATTTCAATGTCGTACTCACGCCACAGTAAACACCGCTTGCCGATATTTTCCCTCTTTCTTTTTATTGCATAAAATTATGTATGCAACAGATTTTAATTGTTCTTTTCGTATTTAAAATTTTAAAAATTTGTTTTTTTAAGAACAATAAATCACCTTCTTCATCAATTACAAAAATGTCATAGTATGGCTCCTCGTTTAAATTGCAGAAGCAGTTTGAATCCTGGTTGTGTTAGTGTAGAATACGGTCATAAATTAAAATACACAATTGTTCATTGCTGAACTTTTTATTAAAAATCATATTTCTCACCAAGCCTAATAAAAAAAAAACGGCCCCCAAATAAGGTGCCACAGGTTGTAGACACAAATCAATAGTATAAAAAAAATAATATGACACCTTCTACTCGTTATTGTGCGTAATTCACAACACCGCAATTTTCCCAGCACGAGTGCCCTTCAGATCATAAATTACACTACATACAAAAAATCGGCGCTCTTTTTTTAGGCTGGCACTCATTATTTTTAAGAACCGATCAACTAAACATCAGGTATGCTGCCAGGAGTACCAGCTCTTTTCACATTCCCACTTTTAATTTTTTTCACATACCGGCTTTTCATTTTTTTTCACATACTTGCTTTTCATTTTTTCATGTTTTCACATACTTTTTATTTTTGTATCACACCTGTTTTAGAATTCTTTAATACAAATTTTTCTTTTTGAGTAACCATTCCAACATCTCTGTGAAATTACACAGAGCGAAACACAAACCAACCAATTTTTTTTTCCGTGTTCTAATCACAGACATGCCTACTTAACTCTGGGCCCCAAACTTAGGGCGGAGAATTTGATTGTACTTCATTTGTGTGTTTTGCCTTTTTTTCACACCAAGACTCTTTATTTTCACATTTTTCACGTATTTATTTACCACTGGCAAATATTAACATTTTTCACATTTTTTCACACCGGCAGCATCCCTGAAACATAAGCGTAGCTATTGTAGGCCGAACTTCAGCTACTTTAAGAATAGATAAATACAGATGCAAACCTATTTACGTTGCCTTTTGGACTTGTATGTCAGACTGCCTGAGCGGGGAATCGAACCCACGACCTGACAAAAGAAGTCATGTTTGTGCATATAAATTAAATGGCAAGCTTTGGTTTACTTTGCACGTTCTATTCTTGTAATTGGTTATACAGGGCAGAAAAGCCAATGGCTCAAGATGGGTTAAGTAAATACAGATGCAAACCTATTTAAATTGCTTTTTGGACTTATATGTCAGACTGAATGAGCGGGGAATCGAACCCACGATCTGACACAAGTCCAAAAGGCAACGTAAATAGGTTTGCATCTGTATTTATTTAACCCATCTTGAGCCATTGGTTTTCCATCCTATATAACCAATTATAAGAATAGAACACGTAAAGTACACCAAAGCTTGCCATTTATATGCACGAACACGACTTCTTTTGCTTGATGCAACAAAAAAACCTTAGCCTACATTTGAATAAAAAAAATTGTGATCTTATAGTTGGTTGTTTCAGGATCGACAGCATATCATTAAAACAACTTATTCAAATGTACCCAGCACTCTTTTAGAGCCGCGCGGAAATACCGTACTTTTACACATTTTATTTATATTGCAGTATCTTTTTATTTTATCCACATTCTTTAACAATTCAGTTAACAGGGTGGTGATGCATATATATTTGCCTGTACGGTATGGAACGGCACTTGTGAATTGGGCACAATGTAGTACTGAGTTGTAGCAACAGGAGATGATAAAATAATTTCTTCTTGTTGTGTGTTTCCACAACAGCAGCAGCAAGAACAGGTGTAACAGCATGCAGAGATAGACAAACCTAAGCCAGTTAGCCCCAAAACTGCAGCTAAACACACCATGATGATGTGCACGGCTATGTACTGAACATCACACATATCACAATAACCTTTGTCCATGATTATCTCATAATCTACAGTTCTGTGACTTCTGCAATCGATACAGTTACTATAACCACCAAGCCGAATAAGGTTAGTGATCATTGGTCCAAGCACATAGATCAAGCCTAATACGCCCAGTACCATGCATGAGATGACACAACACCTTCGGTTCCTGACATCACTGCCACCATAGATGGCTACGATGCTGAAAACCAGGAAGAAAATACCACAGGAAAGGCTGATGTCGGCGAAAAATTCATAGTTGGAAATAATCATAAGCCATGAAGATAATCCAATGTATGTCGAACTCAATAGTAATAGCACAATTCCTAAAAGATACAAAAATAATAAACTTTAGAAAAACAGAAGTTGAAAAAACGAGCCATCTTACTTTGAATGTTCGAAATATTCACGAAGACAATTTCACGCTCAAATTCAAAAACATCAAATCCTGAATATGCGAATCTGCGAATTTTCGACAGGCTGCTGACTGAGGATGGAAAATTTAGTCCGTCTGTCTTCTTCAGGCCACCACAAGTAATAAATTTACAAAATTTACATTATTTACAATGTCCGACGTGCATCTACTGTTAATGCGGAGGGCTACGAGTCGCATCGCGGTCGTCGTCTGCTTTCCACAACTGTAGATGCACGTCGGACATTGTAAATAATGTAAATTTTATAAATTAATTACTTGTGGTGGCCTGAAGAAGACAGACGGACTAAATTTTCCATCCTTAGTCAGCAGCCTGTCGAAAATTAGAAGATTCGCATATTCAGGATTTGATGTTTTTTAATTTGAGCGTGAAATTGTCTTCGTGAAAACAGAAGTGTCGGAGTAAAGGCTTGCCTCCTATAAACATACGGCCTTGAGCCTCGACTGTTCTTTCAACGAGATTAACCACAAATGCCTTAGGTACATCTTGCAGCTCTGTGTGTTGCTTTGGACATGAACAAGTGCCTACCGAAACGCAGTGAGGTATTGAAGGCAGTAGTCTGTTGGAATGCCATACCTTGCAGAAGTGCAGCACTTGGAGCACTTTGCTGAATGTATACATCATGCGTACATTACTAGAGCTGAACAACCAAAGAATCAGTGCCTGACAGATTAGAACACAATAAAGCTACGTACCGTGCAGAAAAAAGGTCACTGCTAACTCCACACGAGTGCCATTATTGCTCAAGTTGCTGAAAAAAAGGCTACCGCCAAAGTATCACCGTTAAAGTGAATTGTGAGGCTTTATCTAGGTTTGCCTTTGGTATAGTGATTGTTAAGTGATTCTTGGCTTCAACTGCTGCACTGCGGTGGCGTTTGTTGTCATGAGGTATTTTTTTAATTCATTATTATTTGAACATGCTAACTCTAACTTTTCAAAAATAAGAAAAAAATGGCGCTTGTGTTGTCTAATAAGGTCTGACAAAACTTAAGTGTAGTCGAAATTGTACTTGACTATTATTTAGGAATATTGTCGTTCCTTAATTAAAAACTAAATATGCAAATTCCTGTTCTCAAATCTTGTGGTCTGCAGTAGTGGCGCCAGCCAACTCCAGGTAGGGGAACAATGATTCCCCAACCGGGAAGGGGGCAAAGAAAATTAACATTTTTTTTATTGAAATATGATTGACTTTAGCAGGGGGTCCGGCAAAACCAGCTTGGGGGTCTGGGGGAGTGCTGTAAGCTTCCCCAGCGGGGTCCGGGGCAGAGCCCCGAAAGCGGACGTAGTTTACGTTATTTGAGGGCCTATTTTTGGCTTTCCCAGACACGTTTGCACCACATTGTCAAGCAAATTTTGGATGTTTTTCGTAAAAAATCTTTAGCATGAGAGGTCGTAAAAACCTAATTGTGACCAAAATTCCGTTTTTTTTTTTATATACGTATTTTATTTACAACTTAAATTAACTGGTGAATTAACGTTAACAAACACTTATAAATTTAGGTTTGAAAAGTATTGCTGCTTACTTTTCCAATTGCGTAAGATTCAGATGACGTTCCTGAATTAACTGAGAATTAGTTTTAAATCACGGTGGCGATGGGCTAAGAGGAAAAGAGCTACTAGCAAATTAAACCGCCAACTATTCTTCAATTTTAATTCTTTGCTCGGTTTTTATGGAATTAATTGTTACCAGACTTCAACTGACGAAAACTTGGAAAGTTTTTTTCTGTACAAATTTAGCTGACATTTCGGCTATAACTATAGCAAGAAAGCACAGTCGGACCTCAAAGGTATACAGCCATTTGTGAACACAGTGAATTTTTTTTTAGTTCTGTATTGGTTAGACGCTGAAGTTGAGTTTGCGTCCTCTTGATTGGGAGGCCGGGACTCGTTGACCACTGGGCTGCTATTGCTATTGCTGCTATTGATATAAAAAAATCTTGCAAGCTAAACTTGAAGTCAAATGAATAAACAGAGTTTTTATTTTTTTAATTTTATTTATTTATATATTTTTTAGCAACTTGGCATTATATGTGTAGCCTAATTGATGTTTGTGTTTATTGGGTGTAGTTTATAAATTACAATTACCAACATTGTAACTTAAGTTACGTTCACGTTGGATTAAATAGAATAAAAATACCCAATATGGTTGCCTTGAAAAAAAAATACTGGGCCCACTGTTTCCAGATGTGCCCTCTGTTGGCCTCCCAAACAATTCAGTCCTGACGCCTGAATTGCTAAGGGGAGTAATTTAAAATTTAAAGGGAGGGAGGTTGTCTTAAAATATTGGAGCACCAACATGAAAAGTTTTCGGTTTCCAATGTTTTGTGTAGTGTACTTCTCATGATAGAGAACGTACATTTCTCCGAAAATTCAAGGGAGCAGTGGTAGTTTTCTTCGATGGTGGTAAAGTGTTAAAATTACTCCCATTCTAAGAACTTTCCAGTTTTTTTTATACATCTGTTTTAAATGGTTTTTTTATTTGGTTGGTTACATGAAAACAATTTTTCGGTTTTCAACAAATATACACCCAAAAGACAAGATAAAAACAAACGGGCCCCAAAAAAATTACTATGGAAGAAAGCAACTAACTAACAAACAGCTAGACTATTACCTGTTTCCTGGAGCAGTTTATAAATGAATGAAAGAGAAACCTGTTGGCATTGGCAGCTTGGATTAACTGCAGTAGCATAGCGTGCACTGTCACTGCCAACGTTCAACAGGTTCTCTTTCGGGATGGGAATCGGAGGGTGTTGAGTTGAGAAGGAAATTGTTATGCATTGTTTAGTCAAAAAGCAACTTCGACTGGACAAGAGCTTCACACAGATAAGCTTTCCTCCTCCGTTCTCCTCCAACCCCACTGGTTTTCCACTTTTATTGATTACGATTACCTTACTGTAGATTAGGAGGCCTAAACGACATCAGTCGTATATTTTTGGTACGTAGAGCCACGGGTTTTGAAAGGTGCATCACCTTAAGCAGTTTTTCGGATATTAGATTCAAAGTCTGTGTAACCGAGCAAGAAACAGTTTCGCTCAATGCTAGGTAGGTAGGCAACACAAATAAACAGCTACCTGCTTTAGAGGGAAATTTAGGCTTCACCAAAAAAAAGCGTTTAAACTCCAACATGACTTTTGACACACTTTACCCTTCCGGCACCTGTGGAAGCCACCACCTTCTTGCTCCGGTACTGGTGTTCAGATCCTCACATAATCCTCAGAAAGCTCGCTTTTCATTCGTAACTTCATCTAGCAGTCGTTAACGTGCTAACAGTCAAATTACAAAGAAAAACCTATAAAACTGGCTAATAGTTTATATGTGCATATTCCACCTATAGGCAACTAGGGCACAGTTAACATATGACCACCACCACCAATCATGGGTAGTTATTTGGTATGAAGGCAATGTTTTTGTTGGGGAAATTATTTAACCGTTATAGTGACCTCCTAGGAGATTTTATTGCGGTTGGTGGGGTGGTAGTCGGGTGTAGGACTGGCTCCGACAACTACGACAATGCTTAATGAGAAATTACTTACCAAAGCCTATTAGAGGGCAGGACCTTATTCTTCTTGGGCGGTTAATCTGTAAGAACCAACAAAATAGGTAAAAAATTACTTTTGCAGCTAACTTGGGCAACTGCTGATTGTTAGCAAGTGTTCTTAATCCTTATCCACTAAAGATATGTCTAACACCAAAATATATTTTATCATATTATTTTAAGATTTTATTTGTAATGTTAGTCAAACAATAATAGCTGCAGCAACATCCACTCGCAATTGTGTCTCCTCCCCTACCCAACAATTTCAGGCAGAAACCGATAAACCAAAACATTATTCCACGTTGACGACTTACAGTTTACTGGGTCACATTATTTGCGTACCCCAGTTCCATAATTTTAACGAAGTAGTCCGAACTCTGCATTTCTCATGACTGATTAATGTTGAGCGACGCAAGATAATGGAGGACCCGCAGGGCTCGATGGATTCCTTATGACATGTTCCATTGCTTGTTCTGGGTCTTGATCAAATGGCCACTCGGCCAAATGCAGAACAACAGGTCATAACTATTTAATGAGATAACCAACATTAAAAACATCATATATTTCACAGGTTCTAGGAACACGATACACATACTGCAGGAAAGCACTCTGCGAGCGATGGGGAGTAATAATTAATCATTATAATTAATTAATTAATAATTATTATTAAAACCATAATTGCTCCCTATCCGTCACTCTGCTTATATGTCTATCGTGCTCCTAGGCCGCAAAATAAATTTGGATATTCTTGGTGTAATTGAATACCCAAATATGCTGAGAGCAACTTTCATCTGTTTTTTTTTACTAGCTAGGCTACCTATTTTTACATATTTTTTTTGGAACATGAGAAGAAAATGGGTTTCTTTGCGACTCCTTCCCAACTGTTGGCATCTGAGCAATCCAGTGCATCGTGCCTTGTGTAAAGGCTACTCCGCCTATGACGGCAACACGCAGAGGTGGTGATTGACACAAAAAAGAGCAAGTTTCGATAATTTACGAGGGCCAAACTAAGCCTTTGCCCAAAAAAGTATGGGTAAAAGTTGTTCAGCTGATCATTTTAGGTTATTCTAGTGCACGAGACGCCGATCGGAATAGTCGGCGTTCTTCTTACAAGCCATTTTTTATACTCTTTAAGGCGCCGGTTCACCATTTCGATAGCGCTGCCCATATTCTAAACACAGCATCCACGTTCCAAATTCTCCGTTGTCCAATAGGCTGATGTGTGTCACGTGATCTCGTTTCAGTTATGGAAATTCACGGCGCTGCTGCGTAGTGTTGTTTCTTTTTTTTATTTACCGCTAATTTCTTTATATTACTCGAAGATTCTATGGCGCTGCATCTAGGAGTTAAAAAGGTGAAAAGGCGCCTTTAAAGTGGCACCATCACTGATTGAAAATCGTATGAAAATACTGTGGTGCCATCTAGCGGCAGTGATATTGTTAACCTGTGCAGGTTGCAACCAGGTGCACTAGGACGTAGGCTACCAAATTTTCACTCAATCATTAAGAAGGCTTGTGGCTTGTTTGTTTCGTAAAAAGAAATGACATTGTGCATTACTTCGCTTGACGCAAGCAAGTGCTAGAAAGTAGGCCTACTAGATACACTAGATGTTACTAGATTCAGACTTTCAGTGAAGGTGATAGCTTGGACTAACTATTCACTTCGAGATGGACGAGCACGTATGGCTCCCTGAAAGCTTGAGTGAGTTTTGATATTCTGCAGCTGTGATCGCAGCGCCATCTCTAAATCAGTCGGTGGCGTGTCACCTTAGACCACCTCGCTTGTATCACGTGAGTGACGAGAGTTAAACGAGAAAACCGGGGAAACCCTTCAGAAATAGTGTCGCTCTCCCATGCTGCAAGGTCGTACTGCCAGTCTCCTAACAGTATCGGGCGAACGGGCTGTGTATGGCGGCTGTTGTAGGTGACTTGTCCATCTCGCAGAGGGATCCACTACCGCAGAAGCTCCAAGCAAGATGGCCGGCCTATCTAGATTCCGGCGCATGAAGTTTAGAAAGGTTTAAGATTTTGATTGCGGTTTCTGGTGTTATGTGGTTAGTTTAGGTTAGGTTAGGTAAATTTGGAAAAAACTGACCTTATTTTCGAGAAACAGCGACCTTAATTTACCCTTTACACCAACGGAGATAGTACAACCAACGTATACAGATCAATGGTGGACGCGCTTGGAGCCGCTGTGGAAGTGGTTCCTAGGCCTGTTCGTCTTCACACTGTTTTTTGGTGTATCAATTTTATGTGTGCACTGTGCAGCAAACCCAATACCAACAGGTATCCTTCATAATTTCATTTTTGTTATAATTTTCTAATTTCTACACTTCTAATTTTCGTTTTAGCAAATAACCCACAATACAGCTGTAAAATTTCACATGCTTGAAAGCATGGTCACACCGACAAAATACCTAAATAAAAAAAATAAGCTCTTAAACATCAGTGGTTTACTTACAACTGTGACGGGTTGGAAATACTGGGCAGAATTAGTTTGATTTTGACCCGCGTATTTTATTTCTAGATCATTCATCTTCGTACAGTAACGATAAAAATAGCACCAATCATTCACTATTACGATAAATTTATAGGGTTTGGGTTTTGCTATTACCAACCCTTCTGTGCAGAAGTCCTATTATTCCACGTTATCAGAAGATTACATTATTGTACTAGTATCGATTACGGGCGACTGTACCAAACTTGGAGCGACTAGACGCACTTCTTCCATAGACTAGAAAGTTATCTAGTCTAGCATCTCACTTCTTCCAGTGTTACGCGGGACACTAGCGGTAATTACGTCTACCACTACCTCTGATAATGCTTTCTCTTCGCGCTGCTTCGAATGGCAAAAACATTAGCAGAGATATTAGTAGCCGCAACTTACCGCTAGGGCCACGCGTAGCTTTGGAAGTAGTGAGATGCTATATCTAGTTAACTCTCTAATCTATGCTTCTTCCGTCCAAGATAATATACGTATTATTTCTTAACTCTTTGCTTCCAACACGGGAATGATGACCAATGAGATAAAGCCATCAATGAGCAAAGTATGGTGAGCTGTTTGTACCAAAATTGTTTTTTACGTTTTCGTTTTATTTTACGTTTTCGTTTTAAATGCAGCGACGATCGACTTTCAACAAATCAGAAACGAAATAGAAACGATTTTTTTTGCATTAATTCGCTGTGTCAGGAGGACGAGTTTATGTTGCGTTCGAATTTATAATTCTATAAATAAGCTTCAGAAAATTGTGATAAAAGTTTCAACGTTTCAGGTACGTAAATAAAGTTCTGCTTGCTGTTCAAAATAATACTGTCTTGTAGTCTATTTTTTGTATTGCTGTCACGTGAATGAGTCGATTCGATGACGAATCGTTCTAGTGACGATTTTTGGTTAAATATGATACTCATTCGGTACGTGCAGAAGCAACGAGTTATTTTTGCTTGATCCAATCGAAGTGTTTGTTCTGCCTATCCAGTTATTTGGAGAAGGGTGAACATAGAAGTAGGAAGAATCATTCTTACAGCCAAACGATGGCATATGGATTCATGTAAGTTTTTCCAAGCGAAATAACTCGGTAAAAGTGGGATGTGTTTAAACAGGGTGTACCTATAGGTCTGGCCAAACTTTCAGGGTGTAGTCTATGATCAAAAGTAAAACTTAAAAAGTCCTAGAAACATAGGTCTGGAAATGCATCCGTTTTTCATTATAACCCCCCCCCCCCAATAATGTTGATTTGAGGTGCAAAAGCTTTACGGATGGGGAAATGGGAGGGGAGGGACTTCCTTTGTCCTTTGAAAGGTCTGGCCAAACCTTAATGACTGATCCTAGTACACATCAAAACAAGACAAAAAGCCATTAGTCCAGAAGGCCTGCCTTTTCTGGTTGTCGAGTGTTGCCATACGATCCGAAATACACCCAGTGTCTTTGAACGCGTTCGCCAGTCGACCCCCCCCCCTTCCTCCATTACTGCCTCAACCGCAAAGTTTTACGACATTATGAAGTAATGTAATTGCAAGAAGGATGTGTTAATATTATAGTTGTTTGAACAAATTAGGTGGGAAGTTACGGAAAAATTCAATGTTTTACCCCCTAAGTTGGGGGGGGGGGGAGGGCTGGTACGGAAAACGGATGCATTTCCGAACTCGTGTTTTTACGACTTTTTAGTCTTACTTTTGATCATAGACTAAACCCTGAAAGTTTGGCCAGGCCTTTTAGGTATACTGTGTATTGTAGGATCTTCCGAACGCATTTTTTTTTTGGGAACTGTTGTTAGGTAACAGAATAGAATTGGAAAAATTTAGAAGTGCTAGTGAAAAATGCTCTACTGTGCCATTCCACAACCACACAATTACTCAGTTGCGTAAGGGATCGGACAGACTCACTTGAAAAAAATATACCGGTTGATCTTATTTGTGCAGATTTTGCCAAGGCCTTTGATTTGGTCGTTCATTCCAAATTGCTCAGTAAACTTAACATGTTACAAATAGGGGAGAAAACTTTTAATTGGATAAAAGATTTTCTGGCAAATAGGACGCAAAGAGTATAGGTAGGAGAATCACTTTCGGACGTTGGTAAAGTTACCAGTGGTGTACCACAAGGTTCTGTAATTGGTCCGCTCCTATTCACGATTTTCATTTCAGATCTTTGGAATGATGGCAGTGGTATTCGAATGCCAAAATTTGCGGATGTTATAAAACTTTGTGGTAGCGTAGAAAGCGATGATGACAATGAAACTTTGCAGCGTGAGATTAACACTATCTACAATTGGTCAAATACATAGTAATTGCCTATAAATATCAGTAAATGTATTACACTACCTCTGGGTCGAAATAATGGAAACTTCATATATGAAATAAATAACATAAATCTGGAAACTAAGCAAACCATCAAAGATCTTGGAGTTCATATTTCGACCAATCTCAAATTTAGTAACCACTGCAATCATATTACGGCAAGAGCAAAACAAACTAACTATCTTATTAGGCGCTATTTTGTGTCGGGGGACGAAACGACTCTAATTAGGGCATGTATTATGTGCGACCCATTGTGGAGTACGCTAGTCCAGTTTGGTCTCCGTACCTTGTGAAGGACATTAAACTAGTTGAGACGGTGCAGAGATCCTTCACAAAGTACTTGCGTGGTTGCGGAAACATGACGTATGCGCAATGATTATCACATTTACACCTCGAATCATTGGAACGTAGACGGCTGATGGCTGATCTCTGCCTTGCTTTCTCCATGCTGAGGGGGTTCATTGACGTGGACCCTAAGATTTACTTTGTGGTGCGAGGAAATACGTTCACCAGGTGCCACCGTCTTAAATTGACGGTACCCACAACAAAGAAGAAAAATTGTGCCAGATATTTCTTCTCTAATAGGGTTGTTGGCCCATGGAATAGCCTACCCCCTGAGTTGATCGAAGCTGGGAATCTGGGGTGTTTTAAGCGAGGTCCTAAAAAGGTGGATCTATCACAATTTATGAAATGTTTTTAATCCTAATTGTATTTTATTTTGGTTTAAACTTAATAACTTAGACTGGTGCAAGTGGAATGACAATTTTCCTTCCTATTTCTTTTATTTTGTTTCTTGTGGGTAATAGATCTTATTATTATTATTATTTTTATTATTATTATTATTTTTATTTTTATTAATTTTTTTATTTTTATTATCGTATTAAGATTGACAATTGGTTTTGGCCAAGCTTTAAACTATGATGCATTTTTTTTTTTTTAAACCTTAAAGTGCTGGCAACGAGTATACTCGCCAAACACACAAGCACAGCTTTGAGTCCTAAAAACGGAGTCCAAAGTATGTACGAGATGGCCAACAATGGAGAAACGACAATAATACTAGGTTCCCTTAACAAGCCGACTCTAGAGACGGCCATGGTCGAGCTCGTAGAGGCGTGTGCTTGAAGTTAAAGAGCTCTTTCAAGTTGCTAGTTCGAGTCCCGTCCAGGTTACCCCTACTTTTGTGGAGATAGAAAATTAATTCAGCAGACAAAAGTTTAACACAACTTAACAAACAATTGTTCCAAATACAACGTAACCCTTAAAGTTCTGGCGACAAGTATACTCACCAAAAACACAAGCACAGCTTTGCTTTGAGTCCTAAAAACAGAGTCCAAAGTATGCACGAGTTGGCCAACAATGGAGAAACGACAACAATACTAGGTCCCCTTAACAAGCCGACTCCAGAGACGGCCGTGGCCGAGCTGGTAGAGGCGTGTGCCTGAAGTTAAAGAGCTCCTTCAAGTTGCTAGTGCGTGTCCCGTCCAGATTACCCCTACTTTTGTGGAGATAGAAAATTAATTCAGCAGTCAAAAGGGTTAAACATTGACAATGATACCCAGCTTTTCCCCTCATTTGTCCCTCACGTTTGGCGATGCATCGGGGACCTTTGTGTCCCTGGTAGGTCTAACCTTGGTGGTAAGGCATTCGTGACCCCAACCTAATACCATCAACCCATCCTCTGCAGCCGAGCCATCGTATTTGTTTTAAACTTTTAAACTGTTTAACTTTTGTAATTTTTAAATTTGAATGGCAGTCAGTGACCACCAGGTCCTTGCCATTCCGGTCGTGTTTGCAATGAACCTATTGTTGTTATTATTATTATTAAGTGGAAGGGATACGATTCAAAATTTAACGGATAACATTAGCAGTTTAAGCCTTAGGTTGGGAGCCAAAAAAAATTCTACTTTTGAGGTTGTTAGAAGATTTAAAAATGTCACATCGCTTACTTTGAAAATTCGAGTCCATGTTTACGTTTTGTACGCTTAGATTTCAAAGTAAAGGATGTTTATCGTTCCAATATCCTTGCAAATTATCGACAGTCAGGTTTTACTGGAGTTGGATGGGTTCAGAACGACTGCCTTCATCAGGCTACCACATCACCGCTTACTTCGTCACTATCGTTCGTTGGAATGGGGCGCGAGGTCATAGCCTCCGTAACTTGCAGGCCCGTACACCACTTCTCCCGCAGCAACTTATTAAACTCTCCTCTCAGCAGGAACTGAATGTTTGGGTTAGAAGGTCCCTGGATATTCATCAGCACAGCATTCTCTTGGCTGTGGTGTTGAATTGCCAGGGATTCTAGACTTCTCAGATGCACGTCATGTAAGGAATTAATTAATGGCTTAATTAGTATTTATAACAGAAACAATACAATTAATTGATTAGATACATATTTGCATAATATCATACATTTATTAAATGCATGAGCCGAATATTTATTCAGATATATCAAATTGACTCCAGATAAATAAATATAATTAGGAGTCCTTCAAAGACGACCGAGAGGCGGCAAGATCATTGTACTAGAACCAGTGTAATTACACCTATTGTTAGAGTTTAAAGGATGGCATTACCAGCTGATAATATTTACGACATTTCATAGAACCTTAAATTACTTTCTAGAAGTAGATTTAATTACGATAAGATCGTCGCTCATGATCAATCACTTCGAAGAATAACAATAAAATACTCCCACACGGGATAGTTAATTAAATCCGCAAACAGCTTCAAAGCGCTGACAACAATATCCCCGATTTAAAATCCCCGAACGCAACAATAGAACGTTTGACGTGCATAGAGGTCCCATTTGGTGATAAGGGCCCAAGCTGTCAGAATGTTACTATATTTAGTAATTCTACTATAAATCAATACTACAATGGATCGATCGTGGCCGATAACGTTACAGTATTTAAACCGAACCTTGGAATGCATGATATCAGTCGATCATCAGCCGTTCAACAGTTGCTTAACTAGTTCACGCCAGTCAAATTCCGGAGGTCCCGATTTGGAAAGCACGCCAGTCCGGACTTCACCGCCAAGCTAAAGCCGTGTGCTGATAGCTTCGCTCACGCTTCTATTAAGAGGTAAGTATTTCAATACGATAGCAATAGCTATGACTGTTTAAGATTAACTAGTAATACTACTACGCTACTAAATTAAACCAGAGATTTACTTAATTATTTAAGAGAATATAATAATGATTTAGTTTCCGCTCGATTTAATCAGTAATGCCATTCGTTCGACTCATTGCCGAATAATTGTAATCGATACCATAAATCATAACAATCTGTCACTGATTTAATTGGCCATATTATGGGGGTCAATAGTGTGTACGCCGGAGTGTCGAATAAAGTCCCAGTATTAGATGAATGATTGCTTATTATTTAGCCTACCTATTTTGTGTATAACTAGTGTTTTATACAATTGATTTCCCTTACGCTATCCTGATAATGGTTATTCTGGTCAATAGGTCACTGGAATAGAACATTACAATGGAGTCATAAGTGTGATTTAATCTCCCTTAAATCCCCGGAAAAGAAAAAGAAAAAAAAAGAAAAAATAATACTAATAATTTTAAGAGCATTCAGCTGTATTTTATAGAAATAATGCAATTTTTTGTATTTTGTAGTCTTTAAAAGTTGAAATTTAGCGTGAGAATTTTTCAAGTCAGCAACAATAGTTGGTTTATTTATAAACACGATTCCAACACTTAAAAGTACGGGTATTTTACAAAAGTAGTGCTAGTAAGCTTTGTTCGAAAATAGCATTGTTGAGTTTGCTAATATTTTGGGATTGTTTTATGAAATTGTTGGTTGACATGTTCAATGCTGTCAAATATTTTTCAGTGTATTATCTTGTGTGCATTTAAAGGTTATTTGCTTTAAATTTGCCAAAATAAGAGGCAATTTTAGTCATTTTGATAAACTTATAGGCCTAAATTGAGTTCAGTGCTTCTTATTTATTAGTCATAGTAGTGCTAATTTTCTATGAAATTGTTCGTGGTTACGTTTAAAATAACCCTTGTCAAATTATTGCCGACTTCAGGTGCTAAAATTTTGGGAAAGTTCAGTGTTTTCCAAATTAAAGGGAAAATTCATCATTTTGTGCAAAATTATAGAAAATTTTCAAAGTGCTTAAAACTTAAGACTTATGCTACAATTAAGTTTAAACCTAGTTTAAGCTTTGAATATTTGCTTAAAATCTAGTTACATAATGCCTAGAACTAGAAGTAATCGTGTTAGAGGCACAGTTCAAGTCTCGTCAAGAGGCAGGCAAATTAGAAAACCCTCAAATCGCCAAGATTTTGTGGATTTTACGGATGCTTCTGTTAGTACTCCTAATTTAGACAATACTAATACTACTCCAAACGAGTCGGATACAGAATCAGAGCATTCTGATACCATCGATACTATCGACGAGATCGATGACACATTAAATTTGCCACCACCTAAATGAGTTCAGTCTCGTTCAGCAAATCGCTCTACTCAAAATAGGGGTAATGCTAGAGATGGATTCCGATCTAGGTCACCACACAATAATCGTGCATTACGTAATACTTGTGTACCTTTAAATTCCCAAGTACCACTTAGTACTCAAGTAGCACTAAATAGTCAAGTACCACCCAATAATCGAAATATGTCATTAAACCATAATATGCAATAAAATCAAAATATGCCATGAACCCAAACAGTGCCGTTAAATTTAGCAACACCACAGCATCATCATGTGTCACCAAACTTAACACAAACTATGCCTACTTTGCAAATGCAAACAAGCGCTCAAACACCGCTTAACATTCAATCTACATAATGATTCTGGATCCCGGCTGAGCTGCTAAAAGGAAAGTTAAAGGAAAACCGGAAGGACAACAATCACTTTAATCGCTTCTCATTGTTTTTGTGCACGTGTAATGTCTTTGCTACAGTGCCTAACAATTGATGGTGCACGTGCTAAGGATTGAAAACTATCGTCCAAACCGTTGATTGTTGATGGGTAAAATGAAAGAATCCATGTTTCAGCTAAATGCATATAGTTTTAAATCAAACTATGCTACGTTGTTAATTTCGAGGCCAACAGGCCAACAGGCCACTAGGCCAACAGGCCTCGAAATTGGCAGCTGGAAATGATGCAATGGCTTATTTAATTCGCAGATGAAGGCTTTCAGAGCTGAGCTGAATTTGTTTTAAAGTGGACAACAACAATCACTGCTGAGCACGAGGCTGATCATTGCTATCTTGTAAAGTAGTCGTTTACAATCAAATCTCTGTGAGTGAAAACAAAACAATAATGAGCCATTGTTAGGCCGCCATAGGCCGGCGATTTACTTCTTTCCTCTCCCAGAAATGGAAAATCCAAAGCAGCCGTGCTAAAGGTTTCAACTTTTGTTCTACGAAAGCTTATTTATTGACTTCCCACAAAAAAATTGTTTCATGCAAAGATGATGGTTCAGCGCTCACATTCTTTAAACGGTGCATCCTGTTATTTCAGCTACTGGATGTGCAGGTTCAGTGACCGAGGCCAACAAAAATCACCGTTTGTCAGCCAGTGTGCGCAAAAATTGGATTGAAGAAATTTTAATCCGTGAAAGCATTTCTTAGCCAGTGTATGCGAAAATGGCAATGGGAGTGGGGAGTTGGGAGTGCGAGTGGGAGTTAGGGGGTTGGGAGTGAGGGGGTTGGGAGTGGGAGTGGGAGGAGGGGGAGAGTGGGTCTGTAAACTTAATTCATGACCGGTCCCATGCATAGCATGGGCTTCCTCTAGTTTCCAATAAATTTGCAAGTGCCAAATCATTCCCATGTTCCTATTACTCCAAATGTAGTAATAAACTCTCAGATTCCACCTAGAAATCAAACACCGCTAACTTTAACCCCAAATCAAACTAGCGGGCAAGAAGTTAATATGATAGAAGAAACTCATCTTCAAAGAATTTTAGATCATACGTTGGCAGTCTGTTTACAGTCAAATAACGATAACTTTAAAGCAGTAACTGAAAATCATTTAGAAGTGTTAAAAACCATTACTGAATCTAATCAAAGCAGGAATTCTCATACTAAGTCTAGACTTTAGGAAGAATTATGTTCAGCCAAGAAAGCTATATTACATTTTGTAGGGGATGACTCATTAGACATTTTCGCTTTTGCGTTAATGGTCGAAAATTTGCGTACATTAGATCCTTCACTACAAGATTCAGAACTAGTTTCAGTTGCATGTAGTAAATGTACAAGTCCAGTTGCAATTTATTTAGCCATGAATCCACATAGAGCCACTTCCCAAAATTTGGACAGCTTTAAGGAAATTTTAATCGATAGATTTGAAATCGATACATTATCACCCCATATTTGTTTCACACAACACGTCTCAAAAAGGGAGAAACTATCGAACTTTTCGCTGCCAGGCTTGAGAAAATGGCTTCACAACTTTGGAGAATTAAGCCTACAGACTCTGAATCCCAGCGAGCTTTTAAACAATTAGCAAAAGACGACGGAATGCGTTCAGTATTTCTGCACGCTATGCCACGGGAAATCAAAGTTCATGTAACATCACAAATACATACCACGTTTAGGGATATGTATAACTTAGCTATCTATAAACGATCAGTTTTAGCTGGATTCCAAGGCGATGAAAATGATCTTAACTCGGATAAATCAGGTATTAAACAAATTTCTAATAACGACGTTAAGAACCTAGCTTTTGGCACAATGCTAGATAAAATGAACTCAGAGACGGGTATAACTAACCTCAGTAACACTAAAACTAAAAATGTTGAAGCTAAGGCTAGTACCGTAAACACTAATGTAAATCAAGTCAAAACGTGCTACCGTTGTTTAGCCCCAGGTCATATATACGACAAAATTGTCGTACTAAGGATGATAATCTACAGCAAGCCCAACAACTTTGGGAACAGACTAAACTAGAAGTAGGATTTTCTACAAATAAACCCAACAACAAAAACGGTCGTGGAGGAAACCGATATAGGGGAAATAACCAAGGTAAACGCAGAAATTATTTTTTTGGTTTCGGCAATAGGGATTCTGTTCAGTTCGACAAGAAAAACAGCCCTTACGCATATCAGGCTAACATTAGCAACAGCGGTAACAATAGTTACAATAACGGACAACAAAATCAAAATAATGGTAATAATAATGGTAGAAATCAAAACCAAGATCAAAATCAAAATCAAAATCAGCAAAGACAAACTAACAACAACCAAAACCGTGTTCTACAGCACGCTACAGACGTAAACGAGAGTAATGACTAATGTCAAAATGGTTGTAATCCATAAAACGAGCTAATAGTCTGAATGTTAACAGGGATTCAGAA
Source organism: Lithobius niger (assembly GCA_023313725.1). NCBI lineage: Eukaryota > Metazoa > Arthropoda > Chilopoda > Lithobiomorpha > Lithobiidae > Lithobius > Lithobius niger. The sequence continues at coordinate 16,485 of JAHWFP010073322.1, read as the reverse complement.
CTAAAATCAAATCAGTCAGAACAGAGCAATAATGACGACCAAAATCCACACGTCAGCTCAGTTCATGCTCAAACTCCTGTTACCCAAACTAATAAAATAAATAGTATTCACTCATTAAAAGTAAAATGTTCCATTATTTTCAGAAGAGGATGCAAATAAATTAATGCTTAATTTGTACTCAAACGTCGAATGGCACCAGCAAAAGCTTGCTTTGCCAGGTCGCACTTTAGCTTTACCATGTTTAGCGTCATACTTTGGTAAAATACCGTCAAAATATGTTGCGAGGTCTATAGACAGTAATAAAAATCTCGTAAATGAATTCACAAATGCTTTAAACACAGTTAACGTTAAATACGATTTAACTTGTGACTCAGTAATACTAACACTATTCGAGGATGGTTTTGATTCTACAAATTTTTATTCAGAATTAAACGCAGTCGATACTAAAACGACGATCGTTCTTGCTTTATTAGGTCACAAACGCACAGTTCAGTTTAAGCATACGGATGATTCATTCTATAAGGACTGAGTTAAAATGCCTTCAGGCATTTCTATTGGTATTTCACCAGCAATGCAGAAAGATTGGAAAATTAGAATTCCAACAGTTGTAGGAACGTTCGAACCTGCAATCTGCTTAACGTTTTGGTACAGCAAAAAATGTTACCCACCAAAATGCGTCACCAGCGAAACACTCATCGTTGGGGGAGCGAGGCAACTTACTTACGAGCATTTCTGCTCAACGGGACAACAGATGGTACAAGCAGCACCATCTAGCGTCCGAAGTTGATACTAGCTGTGAGTCAGAGCAGCAAAGCGAAGCATCGCTCAACTCAGAGCAAACAGCGCCTAACGCTGATAACGTTCAAGTGAACACAGTCTTAAATAAAACTAAGGTTAAATATTCGCGTCCACGCTTAGTGTTTGACGTTGGTAATAGGCCAGAAATATGTTTATTAGATACAGGTTCTTCACGTTTGTTAATTACGAACACAGCAGCGTAACGCATGCTTAAGCACTTTAGTGTTAAATGCCACTTAATTCCAATGACCACAACAGTCAATTTGGTTGGGGTTGGAAATCGTCAGACTAAAACCGATAGGAAAATAGTAACAACTATAGGAAAATGTGAATTTTCTAGAAACCAAGAATTCGTTATCGTTCCTGATGGTTCATTTGGTAACATTTCAGTAATACTGGGTTACGATTTCATGTCAAATAAATCAGATTCGTTAGCATTAAACTGCACAGATAACGTCTTAACTATAGGCGAATTACAATTTCAAATGTCATCGTCACCAGAATTAGCTCTTGTTGCTTATAATCAAAATAAGGAAATAACAAACAGGGAATATTATAAACCCAATCATGTTTACGTAGCATCACTTAACGTAGCTACAGATGCAGAAACAGATGAAAATCCTAAGTCTACATGGAATTGTACACCTAAACAACGTTTAATAGACATTACTGTATCTTTGTTACGAGACGAAATAATTCCTTCAAATTGCGAGAGTAGAATAACGGGAAATTTACATTTTCCGTATTCCGAAATACAGACAGGAGTATTCCAACCTGAAAACGGCGAATTTCCTGTACGTCTTGCTCACAGTCTTGTTAACACAACTCCCACAGTTATTGTTCCAGTCATGTGCATTAATTTTAATGGATTTGATGTAGAACTAAAAGCGGGTACTATCTTAGGTCCGTACACGACAGCTATTATCGAGTACGAGGATGATGCTTCCTTAGATTCATCAAATTCAAACTTGCCCACCTCAAGTCCCATTGAGAAAGCTCAAACCACAAGTCCCATCGAGGTATCTCAAATCTCAAGTACCATCGAGATTTCCCAAAACCAATCCAAAGTGAAAACTCAACGGAGGTGCCAGTTAGTAGCCTAGCTGACGCTTCCAAGCCTAAATCTAAGGCGGAACTCGATGCGGAATGGGAAATTTTAAAACATAGGTTCACATTTCCAGATTTAAATAAGGAGAAAACGGAAGAATTTCTTGATATGCTTAGAAATCACCAAGATTCATTTACTAAAAATGATTTTGATCTAGGATGTTACGAAGGATACAAAGTTCCTATAGATACAGGTGAATCACAGCCAGTAAGTTCTAAAATGTACCGTGTTCCTTTTCACCAACGGGACTTATTAGATAAATGCATTGACGAAATGCAAAGAGTAAGAATAATCCAAGAAGGAAAATCTGGATGGTTATCTCCTTGTCTAATGATAAAGAGAACGCCAACTGGTTATCGCGTAGTCATAGATTTACGCGGCTTGAATTCTGTCGTGGAAAGTGTAAGTGTTCCAATACCATACTGTCAGAGACGGCATGCCTCACCTTAGCCATTTTACACGTTATTTTACACATTTATTACACGTTTAGACTTCAAGTTCGGATTTTACCAATTTAACCCTCTGGGCCCTAGAAGCCGATATATCGGCTTCACATTATATACGTTTGAGTTAAGAAAAGAAAACCTTAGGGCCCAGAGGGTTAAACTAGCTGAATCAGCTAAAACCTTAAACGTGTTTCTCTGCAAACTCTAAAACCTATTTTTTTAACCGGCTCCCAATGGGCCTTAAAACAGCGGCTGCGCACTTCCAATTTTGTGCACAACAAATATTTGCAGACGTGCTAGAAGCCTATTGTACCGTCTACCTTGACGATTGTCTCCTGAGTAGTCCAGATCTTAAAACCCACATCAGTCATGTGAATCGAGCACTAGAACTAGTCGCTTGTTCCAGACTGAAACTCAGCATAGAAAAATGTGAATTTTCACGTAAAAAGGTCAAATTTTAGGCTTTGTGTTAAACAAAAACGGGATACAACCTGATAGCGATAAAACAAAGGCTATGCAGCAGTGTCCTACGCCTAAAACACCTAAATAAGTCCGTTCATTTTTAGGTATGGTAAATTTCTACAGACGACATATTTCTTCATTCGCCGAAATTTCACAGATTTTGTCCAAACTAATGAGGAAAAACTGTAAATTTAGATGGGGCGAAGATGAAGAGCTTTTCAAGAACTTAAGCGAGCTATGATAAACACTGCAACGCATAAACACCCCGATTTTTCTAAACCGTTTTTCCTTGAAACAGACGCTAGTGGAGTAGCGATCGGAGGCTGTTTAAGTCAGTATCACGGAGGTATAAACTATTCGTTACACTTCCCGAACCCTCACCGAGGCTGAAAGGAAGGAAACAACTACAACTAGAGAAATTCTAGCGATTATACATTGTATAGATTCATTTCGTTGCTATTTACTTGGTAAGATGTTTTTCTTAACCACGGATCATTTAGCAATTTGCTATCTTTATTGTGCCTCGGCCCCCCCCCACCCCCCAAACTAGAAAGAATCTTACTTCAACTCAGGGAATACGAATTCATCTTACGTCATAAGTCAGGCCGTCTTCTAGCGGTTTCTGACGCTCTATCTCATATAGAGATACCAGTAGCTGTGTTAGGCAGTCAATTTCCTGACTGGACAAGACAGCACCTAGTGGCGGAGCAACGAAACGATCCATTCCTAGGCCAAATAATAAAACAACTTAAAGATCAGTCATCAGAAGATCTGATCGACGCTTCTAACAAGCGAAACATCTTTTATAAAGATTATGACGGAATTCTATACAGAATGCGGCTAGCAGACCCAAATAAAGGTCGTATGCACAATCTAGCACAGATGTGTATACCAAACTCTCTACGGAACTATTGTATCCGGGATTACCATTCCACCCCTGACGCTGGACATCGCGGAGCCAGTAAAACTAGAGAATTAATAGAGCTATATTGCTATTGGCCTAAAATGATGGACGACATTGCTTATTACGTTAAAACTTGTCAAGTATGTTAAGCTTACGTTAGACCTAATAAGCCACTCAATGCTAAGCTAAGGGCTTACCAACCCCTACAGAGACCAGGTCATTCTTGGAGCTTGGATCTCATTGGACTCTTGAATAAAAGCATTCACGGGAACGTCTACATAATGACGTTAATTGACAACTTCAGTCGTTACGTAATTGCAGTCGGAATTCCCGATAAGAAAGGAGAAACAATAGCTAAAAAGTTTTCTCACCTCATAGCTAGATATGGAGCACCCGTACTACTACGCGGAGACAACGGAAGCGAGATAAACAACGCTATCGTGGCAAGATTGTCAAATTTGTTCAATATTAATATTGAACAAATTTGACAATCTTGCCACAATAGCCTCATTATGTAGACGTTCCCGTGAATGCTTTTATTCAAGAGTCCAATGAGATCCAAGCTTCACTTCACTCAGATAAACTTCACTCCTAACACTTCGTGGGTAGGAGGAACAGTAGAAGCAGCAAATAAAAGAATAGAGACAGTATTGCGTAAGATTTCAGCAAGTTGTCCAGAAAATTGGTGTGAATATTTACAATTAGTGACTATAGTGCTAAATGTGTGCCCTAAATCAACCACACTAATTAGTTCACATTATTTACATCATGGTTCAGAATTTAGATTGCTGAGTGCATTAGCTTTCGAACCACCACGAATCTGCTATGATAGTGATGACACTATAGTACGTTTAGAGAGTAGACTACAAGCAGCATTCAAAGTTGCTCGAGCGCATACTTGGAAAGCAGTTAAGAGACAATAAAACTTTTATAATCGCACAGTACGTCCTTACCGTATAGTCGATGATTACATATTATTACGTGACTTCTTGCCAATAAAGCAAATTTCTCCGAAATTACTTGGAGCTTGGACAGGACTGTTCAGGATTATGGAATTCGTTAAAGTTTGTATTGTCACTTTCTGGATCCATTAAAAGTCATTCGCGCACATGTGAACAATTTAAGACCATGGTTCCTAAGAACGAATAACCAACCTGCTCCTTGTAACGGACCTACCGACTTGGAATTATCGGAGTAGCTTAACGGAACTTTAACGGAAGATGAAATAAAATTACAAGAACACATAGTAAAACTTTTGGAAGATCCGACGGACCATTTATCGGAGATTCAACCACCAACGTTTACGCCTTCCGAGCCTGACGATGCAGCTAGCAGTTCAGAAACGAGCTCAACTAAGATACGCAAACGCGTCGAGCCAAAATCAGCCGCTTATTTACAAAATAAATACCGTACAATAGATTACGAACTTAATAAGCAAAGAATGCTTGGCTCTACGCATGGTTATAATACCCGTAGCAGTAAAGCCACCCCGGAAATTAGGCTGAGTCAGCAGTTGGAAGACGCAAACGTTGAGGATGAGTAATTCTTTGTGTATCCAACGGCAAACAAAGAAAACATGGCGTCACCGTGAAGGAGCATTCACGCGCTCTTCATGCTGGGACCCTAGTGAGTAAAATCGGAAGTACCTTTCCGAAACCATATGTATGTATATATGCACGTGTTAAATGCTTCCTGTGGACGTTTCCTTTTGGCCGTGTCAGTCTGGCTCAGCGGTATGACCTTGGCCTTTAGTTTCAAAGGTCCTGGGTTCGGTTCCCCGCTCAGGCAGTCTGACATATAAGTCCAAAAGGCAACGTAAACAGGTTTGCATCTGTATTTATTTGAATTGTTGAGCCTCGGCTAACCGTATTTAATCCTTATTCCGTATGTATATATGCACGTGTTAAATGCTTCCTGTGGACATTTCCTTTTGGCCGTGTCAGTCTTGCTCAGCGGTATGACCTTGGTCCTGGGTTCGATTCCCCGCTCAGGCAGTCTGACATATAAGTCCAAAAGGCAACGTAAACAGGTTTGCATCTGTATTTATTTGTTTCATGAAGTTACTTCCTCACCCACCCTTCGTATTATTTCAAGAAGTTACCCTCCCAACCTCCCATCGTAAATGCTTCCTGTGGACGTTTCCTTTTGGCCATGTCAATCTGGCTCAGCGGTATGACCTTGGCCTTTGGTTTCAAAGGTCGTGGGTTCGATTCCCCGCTCAGGCAGTCTGACATATATGTCCAAAAGGCAACGTAAACAGGTTTGCATCTGTATTTATTTGTTTCATGAACTTACTCCCCCACCCTCTCTTTGTATTATTTATTAAGTTACTCCCTCATCCTCCCTTCGTATTTTTTTTCATGAAGTTACTCCCCCACTCTCTCTTTTCATGAAGCTAACTCCCTGCCCTCCCTTCGTATTCGTGAGTTACTCCCCCACACTCCCTTTGTATTATTTCATGAAGTTACTCTCAGTCCTCACCCTCTCTTCATATTATTTCATGAAGTTATTATGTCACTAAGCAATTATATCATCCTATTCAATGAACACTGAGGTTGCTGACATGCTGTGACAATACGCGACACAGTGTCAATGTCGAAAGAAATGTAGCAACTTGATATAGATATTTTATTTACCATTTTGTTCAATGCTATTATCGTGGATTTTCATTGGCTCAGGCAATTAGCTCTTACTATCCTATTTCAAAATTCACAAAACTCTGTCCGGAAATTTTTTTAAAGTTCCAACTGCTCCTGTGGTAACGCCCATGATGACGTTAATGAGACTTAAAACTGCATTTTGATTGTAAAATATGCCAGGATCTACCGTGGTGCTAAAAATTATTTATTTGTGTATAAACATCAGTAACATTTCCTTACATGCTGCTTTCATAGAAAAAAACTCTTCGGGACCCATTGCTCGATGTAGTTGAACGTTCCGATTCTTGCCTTTGAATGCTCATGCGATCGACATACTCGGCTCCTCCAGATCCCTCCAACTTATTGAACGCGGCAGACACAGTTGAACTCCAGAGTATCGAACCAGCTATGTGAGCTAAAAGGGTCATGAGGAAAAGTCCTATGTGAATCGGCTTATAATCCCTGCAAAGACGGTTACAGGCCAAGAGGTCACGGGCACATGCGACACATTCTTCTTCTTCTTTATCAATAGCTAGCATAGTCAGGGTGATGGAGGGCATAGCCAACAACACACCCATAAGTCCAAACATGAGGATTCCCACGTAGGCACAATTTCTCCATCCTCTGGCCACAAATATGCCGCATAATGCTGCCAGCACAAGTGACAGTGCACATGCAAGGGAGAATGCCAGATGGTATGGTGTATGGCCAATCTGACCAATGGCCCAACTAACGAGGGCTAAATACGAAACACTCACCAGGCCTAGGACGCCACCTAAAATGAGATAAAAGCAACATATTGTTCATTTAAAGGGATATACCTCCCAGCGCCATTTTTCTTGATCCACCCCAAAGGTCTATTTAGTCTTTCCCTTGCTAAAAAAAACCGTTTTAAAATGTGGCGTCTAGGAGATTTTCTGTTGAATACTGTTAACTATATTTAAGAACGACCCGTAACTATGTGATGCATTGCACGCGTACAATAATCATGACGTTTCAGCTCTGTGCGTATATCTACTAATTTTCTAATAATTACCATGGGATCTAAAATCTAATAGACTAATGCGGTAAAAATTTAAATTAATTATTCCAATAGATCGCCGAAGCAAAATTATAAGACACTAGCCTACAAAATTATAAGTTGTGATTTTAAAATACGAGAATCATTCCGGTTTGTGACGATACAATCGTTGACTTGATTCTGTCTCGTGCACTATTTATTCCCAAAGCCAACCAAGACAGCAGCTATGCGACGAACGGAGATACCACCCCAGCCGACCTTGGCGCTTTAATTACTCGGATGACGATCTGCGCGTAGCTGTAATTTGGCACGCGGAATGTTATAAGGCAGGCCAGGGGTCCCTTTAACAGTTATTGTCAGTATGTCATTAGCGTTTGTTATGTTTGTAACGAGCACGTAGGATGATGTCTGACCAGTAACAGGCATGGTTTCAGTTAAACTGTAATGGTTTTGTTAAATATTTGCATGTAAAGGCAAAAGTTTGAAAAAATTTTCTAACACCTATTCGTTTTTTAGAGTTTGTTTGTATTGATTTTAAGATTTTGGCTACAGCTTTTAGACAAATAAATGGAAATTGCACCTTGGAAGCGACCGACGATACTTGAGAGGACTTCCGTCGATGTTTCGTAGTCTTTTTCAGACTGATTCGAGTCCCAGTCTTTGTAGAAATGATTTAAAATTTTAAAATTTAATATGGATGAAATACATTATGATTAAACAACATGGCTTCTTTCTCGTAGCTCTTCAACATCAAGTTCACCCAGTTATCTGCCTCGAGGGGGTAGGTAGCGCCAACTGGTGGCCAGCAAGTATCTTAGTAAAATCTTAGTATCTTCATTTCGTCGAGGTCTGTTGTTCGAGGAATCATCTTTGTACGAAGAGACGCGACATCTATTGGCAGCTATAGTGACGGTTTTCAAAATAATAATTTACATTTATAAGTAGATTTTGGTGGCAAATTTTTATTATTTATATAAGTATTTTTAAATAGTTTTTAAAAAATATCACTCGTCCACAGTTAAGCTATTTCTCTGCGCTTGCACAAAAAAAAGCGACACATTCGTTGGCAATTTGTACATTCGGTGTCGCCCTCGGTTGACAGGAAGCAGCAACAAACAAATCAATCGCTAAGTGGGTTTTTCGACGGCCATATTGCCCACTCCAGTCACGTATGCTATTTTTCATTCAAGGTCCGGCCGGTGTTGCAGTAAAGCTCTGGCCTATAGTGTGGCAGACTACTGATCTCTACATACTCTGGCAGAGACTATGTTCCCGCAGTTTCCCACGTAGACGTTCATTATTTATTATTAGAATTGTATAAAGCGACCAACAACCACATGATTGTTATCCATCACCCAAAATCGATTAACTACATTGTACCTCTCATACTTACCCATGATATTAATTTCCATGACCCAAGTAAGTAATTAATTCGTTCCAATCTATAAAGTGAAAAACAATGATAATGCATTTAGGTCCAGTTTGAAACTTCCTATGGCTCACAAGTCTAGGCACAACTAAGATTTGATTCCGACCATTAAGATAGTTGTACCTTATCTTTTATAAATTGTTTATAGATAATGTGTTTTGGTACAAATAACTAGCTTTTACAATTACAAAACATGAATTATGAAAGCCAATCAGTGGTAACAATGCATTACGCATTGTTACATCCATGCTTTCACTACAATATTAGTAGCACTACTGGCCTAAATAACTGAATTAGTAAACAAAAACGAGTCCGTTTAGTGTTTATGGCAGGCCTAAAGACTGTGCACTGGCATTACAGTATACATCACTGACAGTATTCAGGTAGTATCCAGAGGTAGAGGGGTTTGACCTCAGCAGCCCCAGGCATTTTCAGGAGGAAAAACGCCCGTGATATCTCGTGCTCGCGTCAATTGTAGCCCGTAAAATATCATAATAATTTTTTTTTTGAATTACCGAGCAGAATTGCCCCGCTGTCTCTATGGCGAGATCAGGTCAGACATCCAAAACCTCCAAATTACACTAGTACACAAGCTAAGTCGAGAGTGTACTACTACAACATGACAATACACAGCTCGTGTGGAGGCTACACTGGTAAACAGTGATGTAGGCCTGTTCGTCAGTGCCGGAGCATGTCGGTTGAGCCTGGTTGAGCGCCCCTCCCCAATCCCCCACTCCCTCCCTCCATTAGTTTAGTTTAGTTTAATACCGGGGAAACAGCAAAGCCAGAGACTTGTAGCTGAAGAGAAAAAGAAAACAGGGGAAGACAAGGGAAAGGGGGGGGGGGGGGGCAGGAGGATTACAGGTAGTGCATATGTTT
>JAHWFP010073321.1:34139-55569 GCA_023313725.1 Lithobius niger | reverse complement strand
AGTCGAAAAAAAATCAAGGGGAGTTATTTCTTTTCTTGGTCTCGACAGAATTACTATTCAGGACTAGGTTATGCCAATATGTATAGTTTTCTACATTCAAAGGGCAGAGACCCAATGATTTCTGTCCACTGCTCCGCTGGGCAGTGCTTTTCTGCGCAACTTATATGATTTTTATAAAGTACCCTATGTTTTCTGCCCAGTGCTCCGCAGGGAATGCATTGGTGCTCCACTTTTATTCGAAGTCTGCCCAGTGCTCTACTCAAATTTTGGCCCACAACACTAAAACATTTGAATTTCATCTTCGCACTCATGCGTTTCTTGCACCATAAAATTAAATTTCAACCAAATCAGAACAAAACTACGAACGTTATCGTGTCCCCAGGCAAACAGACAAATAAAATCCAAAGTTAGTCGCGTATTTCGGAATCTCGTCGTGCAGTCAGTAAGCTTCAGAAAATCGTGAAGATTCAACTTATATTAATAGCAAGTCCATACATAAAGTCCTGTGTCATGCTCCAAATAACGCTGTCTTATTGTTTATTGCTGTCATGTGAATGACAGTCGATACGATGACGCATTCCATGTGACTTTTCATGTTAAAAAGGCTACCAAATTCACGAAGTGTCGAACTTGCCAAAAGAAAAGCTCCCTCCAAGCTTTTAGGCCGTTTGAAGTACCGGCATCGAACACGAAGCTCTTTTGCCAAATTAATTCCGTTACCAGGAATGCTTTTCCTGGTTTTGTATTTGTATTTATCTCAGTGAGCAGTTACTTTGGTACGGTACTCGTCTTTCTTTAATATTTTTTTTTGTAACATTGCAGAAATATTTCTTATATATGCTTATTTCGCTACTAAGAACATCATCAACCTTCTTTTGTTTTAAGCCTTTAAAAAAAAAGCTGTTAGGTTATTCATATTTGGAATTCAGTTTGGGCCGGAAGTGGCAAGGAAAGGCAGGAGGGTTTTTAATGATTTTTCTCTAAGTTAATAAAATTCGGGAAGACAACCAGTTGAAAATACGCAAAGCCATTTAACAAACACACGACTTTTTTTTTACTAAGCCGTGATGTCAATTAGCATTGCATCTATTAGACATCACGCTTACTAGCACACGAATCTGTTAGTAGTTCTTTGACAGAACATAAACAAAAAACTAATTCACCCTGCTTAGTCAAAAAAGTCGTGTGTCTGTTAAATGGCTTTGCGAAGGAGGGTTCTTTTTTTTATGTAGCTAGGGCAAACAGTTCCTCGGGAAAAAATAAAGTCAAATTTGTCATGAAAACAGGAAACGAATTTCTGGTAATGCACCGAGTTATAAATAGTTTAAAGGTCAAATAAAAAATATGAAAATTGCTTACTGCGTAATTTTCAGTTGTTTCATTTAACGTTTGAAGTCTTTTTGGTGGGATTAACTTGGTGAAAGAGCTTGGTGTTTGAAGGACTTCAAATGGGTTAAAAGCTTGGCGGGAAGACAAGCTTTGTTTTGGGGAGAATGTCACATCTTTTTGGTCTAAATTGCTAAAACCCATTTTTTCTTCTTCTTAGATTAGTTTCGAGATGAAAAGCCGTACATTCGGTCTTACGTTCCTTTTTTTTTTTTTTTGGCGTAGACTTTGTCGAGAAGTCGAAAATTATTTAGCAGCGGAAGTATTTATTTTCTGGAATTTGTAAAAAATTAGGTTTCCTTGTTAACGAGGAGTCATACATAGTCACAAAAGCTAAGGAAACTATCGATAATTTTGTTCAACCCGAGTGTTTTAGCCCCTATAAATTAACTCATGATTGCTATTTAAGCACACATTAATTTCACGAATGCGAAGCACGAGGGAAATCCGCATATAAATAGCACAAGTGTGTTTAACAGGGTTCGTATACAGATAGTTGAAATACTGGAAAATACTTGAAAAAATATTTCTATACTGAAAAATCCTGGAATATACTTGAAATTTATTTTTGGTACTGGGAAATACTTGAATTTTTAACTCAGGATAAAGTAACTGTTTTTGTATCACTTTGTTAATTGTTTTGTATAAAAAAAGATTAAGTTTTAAAAGATTTATTGATTTATAAATTTAAATTTTTCTTTGAAGGGCATATAAACTTAAAAATCGTGCTGGCTGCTCTGGAAGATCGTTCAAAATACATATTAAAATATAAAATATACTGGAAAATACTTGAAAAAAAAATGCTGTGCTGTACGAACCCTGGTTTAATGGGCCAAACCAGTGAAAAATGATTTGATTATTTCCGCAGTTAATCACAATTGAAAGTTTCAAATAAATTCGGTATAGTTATTCATCGTCATGTGGATTCAGACATATAATCAAAAAAATAACAGCACGTGATGAGAAGTCACCACGTGTGCAAAAAAAAAAAAAACTAAAAAAAAAATTGCATACAGTTTTACTTTCACCCAGAGAACATAGGTTAAGAATGAGTGTCGTTTCAGGAAAGCCTTTTTCGCTTAATAGGCCTATACCCACGGAATGCCATGTATAAAACTTGAATTAAACGACAGTTGGGACACAGGTTACCTAAGACTGTAAACAAGGTTCATTAAGGGTTGTTACTTTTGTTTCATGCGGTTTTTGAAACTGCTCCTAGTAATGCGCAGGATGTAATAGTTGGTTGTCCCGTGCTGAGAACACTTCAGCTTGTTCCCCCAAACTCGTATATTTACTACACCTCCCGCTGACGGAAATATTTTGACCTTTCTGTGCAGCCAGCATCCAGCTGTTAAGATGTAGCTCGACATTGCTTTTTAGTGTTTAATGCTTTGGCTACTGAGATCCTAACTTATGAACCCAAAAGAATGCCTTCTTACACCTTGCACTCGTAAATTAATTTTTGAGAGGCGTTTCGACTTAGACAAACCGTATATTGCAAGATGACAGCTTGTCACGCTAATCTAGGAAAAAAAAAAAAAAACAGCCGTAAAAATTATTACAGCGGAGCGGTTGATGTAACACCAAGATACTTTCGTGGGGTGTGCCGTAGTGATAAAATGTTCCTTACTCACTACCATGATCCAAAAAAGGGGACCTTTACTCACTGCCAAGATCCAGAAAAGGAGATCCATCCTTACTCGCTGCTATGATCCAAAAAAGGGGTACATCCTTACTCTGTACCATGATTCAAAAAGGAGTAGGCTACCCATCCTTACTGACTGCTGTGATCCACACAAAAAAAGAGGTCCCATCCTTATTCGCTGACTTGATTCAAAAAAAAGGTGACCCACCCTCTCACTGCCAAGATCCAAAAAAGGCAATCCATCTTTACTCACTGCCATGATCCAAATAAGGATCCTTCCATACTACCATGATTAAATAATGAGGATCCATCGTTACTTTATGATCTAAAAAAAAGGTGGGGTCCATCCTTACTCACTCCTATGACCCAAAAATAGGGCCCATCCGTACTCACTGTGATGATCCAAAAAAAGGGGACCCTTTCTTACATCCCGACATGGTCCCAAAAAGGGGGGTGGGATCATCTTTACTAACTATACCATGATCCAAAAAACAGAACCCATCCTTACTTACTTCCCTGATTCAGAATATTGGATTCATCCTTACTCACTGCCCTGATTCAAAACGATGGGATTCATCCTCACTCACTTTCGAATTCTCTTCAAAGGTAAACAGCTTAAATCAGAATTAACTTGGAAACACTTGTAATTTTATCAAACCAGTCTGCTGTACATAACCATATTATACCTGAAAATAAATCCATTAAAAAATATGTCCCTGTAATAAAAAAAAACTCGGATTAGCCCAGTTTAACCCCCTCCTACCCCCCCCCCCCCCACCCCACCCCCCCAACCAACTCACGATCATATCATAAGCAATAAGCATATGCCCATATTTTAACTTGAATTTTCCCACATTGCATTGCACCTGCCCAGTGGTATAAATGGTATAGAGCAGTGACCTGTGACGTCACAGTTTGCTGCGGTACTGTCATCATGTAGCCGTGGAGCCCGACATCTAGCTAGATTGGTGGGGAACGCTTGGCTTTCCACCATTTTGTTATTTTGGCTTGTTTCGTGCCATCAGCGCTGGTGTCGTGTTTATCCATCAATATGGTTAACGATTGTCAGATTTCTGGTTCCGGCAACAAAAGAGGAGTAGAGGGTTCGTCCTTGTCTAGATTTCCAGCGATTTCCAGCGAATTCCTTCCTCCATGGCTAAACCAGGTAACGTCGTCTGCTTGCTTCATACGCGATTATTTACCCCACCACTACAAGATGGCGGCACGCGTTGTTCGGTTGCCATGAGCAACGGACAGCGATGACGGTGCTCTATAGGGCCTTTCACTTTCAGCCTCTCTTCGAATCTGCATTTGCACGTGAGAGGTCGAGGTCTTGTTTTTACTACTTGTTCTGACCAGGCTGCTAAACATTCGCTTTTATGTTTTAAATTTTACTTTTTAAACTCTTTAATCATAGTGTTCCTTGCCTTTGAGATAAGATTTTTCCTCACTTTTTAGAGCACTTGACAACGAGATGAATTAAAGGCCGAAACGTTGTGTGACCATTGTGATTATTTGTGCTATTTTAGTAGGTTTTATTCTTTTCAAAATCCTCTCATTGCTTTCTGCTAGGATACCTTACTCACTATCCAGATCCCAAAAAAAGGCAACCCCATCCTTACTTACTGCCATGATCCAAAAGACCCAGCCGTTATACCGACAACACTTGTTGTGACTGGACCATATACCGTACTGGATCATGACAATGTCGACCTGGCGTCATCGCGTATACTGCTTGAATTAACATTAAACAAGTACGAGAATGTCGCCATCCGCAATTTTCATGTGTATACCCGACACTACAGCTAACTCCAAACCCTCTTGATCATTTTCACTTCCTTCTCTCCAATCTCCATTGTTGTTTTTGCTTTGGAAGCTTCATGCACGTTTGGTAGCACGGCTCGGCACCTGTTGGATTTAATACATAGTAAATAAAGTGTATATAGGCCTACGTTGCCATGTGTGCTGTATCGAAGCGTGCTGGTTACTTTTTGAAACATGACCAAAAACTGGCAGGGAAAAACTTGTGGCCCAGCTCAGTGGGCTATGACACGCCTGCCTGTATTTATTATGTGTGAAATCAGTATTGCTGACTGTCATGATCCAAAAAAAATGGTAATTCGTCCTTACCATTTAATTCGTTCCTTAAATTAAAAAAAGTGGACCCATCATTACTCACTGCGTCAATCAGAAAGAGGGTACACGCATCCTTACTCACTGCCCCGATCCTAAAAAAGGGAACCGTCCTTATTCACTGCCCCAATTCAAAAAAGGAGACCCATCCTTAACCACTTCCCCATCGAAACAAGGGGGACCGTCATTAAACACTGCCCCAATTCAAAAAAGGAGACCCATCGTTAACTACTGCCCCATCGGAAAAAAGGGACCCATCTTTACTCACTGCACTTATTCAAAAAAGAACACCGTTCGGATTCACTGCACCAATTCAAAAAAAGGGACTCATCCTTCTCACTGTCCTGAACCAACAAGGCAACCCCATCCTTACTGACTGCCGTGACCCAAAAACATGTTCTTCTTTACTCACTGCCCCAATCAAAAAAGCGGACCCATCCTTACTCACTGTCCCAATTAAAAAAAAAGGGGACCCATCCTTACTCACTGCCCCGATCGGAAAAGAGAATCCATTCTTACTTCTACGGTTCTACCCTTTTCCAAAAAAGGGAACCGTCTGTACTCACCACGGTCCAAAAAAGAGGGTCACACAGAAGCGAAGACTGGACCCCAACTATCACGTTTGTTGTATCAGCCCAGGTTTAAACACAGAAAATACTGTAGTCTCGCTATGCGAGAACCTGTCACCAACTCTTCCAAACGAGGCTTGACAGTTAAGTAAGAGTCTGGGCTTTAATTTATTTTTCTCTCACCAAAACACTCACGATGCTGAAATTGTTTCTTCCTCCTGTCCCTCTCATATCCCCTTCTTTATCCATTATATTTTGTTGTTGTATATCAATGCCGGCAGTGTCCAAATGTTGCATTAGAGCCAGGGCTTGAGTTCCGAGGCACTCTACTCAGAGCGAAGGATCGGAGACGATATTCGAGACGCCGAGGTGGAAGAGGGCGCGAAAAGGCAGTGTCCAGTCAGGTCAAGTTTGGAACAGTCGGGGCAAAATCGCAACTGAGGGGGTTGAATTAATTACAATTGTCATTACCAGAGATGAGGACAGCACGTGCGTCTGTTATCAACAGGAGACCGACCAACTTAAACCAGTAAGGGTTATAAATAAACATGTTTTCAAAATCAGGGCGTTTGATTACATACAGCGTTGTTAGGGTCGTCTCACTCAGTTGGAAGTAGAGCCCGAGAAACAGTGCGAAATTTTCGCGTGATAAGATAAGATATGTTTATTCTAAGAAGGAGAAAGGAACACAAAAGGGCATGACTTTGGATTCCACTAACAATGGTCCAAGTACAAAATTTAAAATTGCAAGAAAATAAAAATAAAATATGTTCAAGTAGAAGCACATAAAAGGATCATAAAAAGTAAAATTATAAATCAAAACAAGTCAACCAAACAAAATTAAAAAAAAAAACTAGTACCGTACTCTCCAGGGTCAATTTTATTCAACTTCTGTTGCAGCGGATGCAACGGCAAGGAACGGTCATTTTTTTCTTTAACCCAAGCGCGTCTGAAATTGCTGCCGTGGTTCGCACCATTTTTACTGATTCTTGTATCTCGTTGGCTGTTGATTTTGCCGGAAAAATAGGACGCATTGGATTCGAGTGCATTACGCTGCCTAAATCCAATCGATAATGCGACTGAACTAATCAACGTGTGTTCTTTGTCTTCTTTGTGCAAGCGTTCACTCAAACGATGTCGACTTTAGCTAAACCAGGTAGCGTAATTGTTACCATGGCAGTAAATCCTTTGCCATCGCGATTAAGTTTAGTAGCAGCAAGAATGCAAAGACGAGTTGTTGTTTAAACGTGCCCTTAGGCCGAATGCAAAAGAAAAGGCAACAGGCGAGTGTTCCTAATGATTCATTAATGCTTCAGTACAAAGTAGCCTATATTTGGCTACTTAAAGCTACAGTTCACATAACGAAATGCAGGCAACTTGTAATGAGGCTTTAAGTTGATGAGCCATTAAAGCTAATTACGATATTTGTCATGTTTAATGTGGTCAAGCGTTGTTTAGGCCTAATTGTTTCTTTTTTCACTTGTCTTTTCAGAAATACCCAAAGATAGACTATTTATAAACTCAACAAGCGATTGCAACACTGAAACGACAAAGACTGTGGTTCTGGACCCGAGGGCAGCCTTAGCCTACGCCTACACCCACCAGTTCGTCTCTTCACCTTTAGCGTTCCATCAGCACCGAGCTTCATGCACAGCCACTAGGCCTACAGTCGCCAACAATGGATCAACGCAACTCATGTGCGCCACGCAGTTCCCCGTTGCGCCAATTCCTCTGGTTCCGTTTTCTGCCTTGGCGTCTCTTCCCTCCTTCTCTCGCCACCCGTTCCCCGTTCTGCCGTTCGGGGCAGCCGAAAGCTTTTTGGCAAAATCCGGCCTTTCGTCGAAGAACAGTGACACTAGCCGTTCGTCAGTGAAAATTGTCGAGCTGTCATCATCTCCTGTCTCCCCCACCACCTCCACATCATCCAACATATCTTCGTCAAAAGAGAAGTTCGACTTCGCCCGTCTTGCGGACTCGGCCACCAAAAAAGAGGTTTTGGACAGAGGACGAGCTGCTACTGACGCTGCGGTTGCCATGGTGACGAGCCACTCGTTCCCTGCACTGATGACTCCTTTTTATATGTTCAGTGGTGCTGCGGGATTCGAACCCCGTCTTCTGCGGCAGAGAGGTCCTTCTCGGCCGAGAAAGGAATTCATCTGTCGTTTTTGCCAGCGCCGATTCACCAAGTCATATAATTTATTGATTCACGAGAGGACACACACGGACGAAAGGCCGTACACCTGTGATATATGTGGCAAGGCTTTCCGACGCCAAGATCATCTCAGAGATCATAGGTAAACTATACTTAAAAGTTCTGTAATTATTTAACCTAACGATAATTGTGTGAAGAGAAAGGAAACTGCAGTTAGAGAGAAGTAACACATGGTCCAGTCGTAGCATCCGGGAAAAGTACAGTGGCTTTTACTGTATTCCCACATGCTAAGATGGGGTCACGTGTACTGTGTTTTTTTTGTGTGTGTGTTTGAATTATTTGGTTAATAATCTGTTTTCAGCTTACGTGTTACTAGTTACTGTACTGTAATGAAATTTACGTGAATAGACATTCAGGGCACCGACTTAGACTGTAAAAACTGTTTTAAAATAAAACATTTTAGACACAGCTAAAAACATTTTTAACCGTTTGTAGCTAAAAAAAAAATCGTTCTCATCAAGACACACGCTAGTGTGTCGCCCGCCAAGATAAAACGATAACATCCATGGCAACCACTAGACACGTTGTGTCTTTACAGCAAAGGGAGTTTGGCTGTTTTCAGCCAACTGAGGATAAATAACAATGCGACAGAAAAGGCTGAAACTTGTTTGATCGGGAGATTTTGGTCGCCTGACAACATAAAAGTCACTGTTAGACCCATAGCTTAACGTTTTCTTGTTGAAAAAAACGACCTGAATAACGTTGAAGTCGTGAAGTCGTGATATCAAACGCCAAGCTCTTTCGCCAAGCTAATCCCACCGACTAATACTCCAAACGTTAAATGAAATAATTGAAAATTGCGCTGTAAGCAATTTTCATACATTTCATTTAACCTTCGAACTATTACTCGGTGGGATTAGCTTGGTGAAAGAGCTTGGCGTTTGATATCACGATTTCACACGGCCGAAAAGCTTGGCCGGAATCCTTAACAAGTTTTGTTTTGGGGCAGATCTACTTACAGGAGAACCACGAAAATGCACACAAATAAAACTGTCACTGGGGACGTTTAGTGATGGTACTTTCGAGCAACACGTTGTACATTTGTGGTGTAAATTAAAAAGTTGTAGAGAATCGTAAACCAATGCGAAGTCAGCAGCCAGAATGAAATTTGGAGCAGAATAATAAGTTTACAGGCAATTAATATTAGTGTTAATTAACACTGCACTGCAGTACACAAGAGTGGGTTGGCCAGGCCACTTCACTGCGTGCTACTTGTGTACTGCAGTGCAGTTTTTACCGCCAACTTTGATTGGCCGCAAATCCTGCGACTCTGCTCCGAATTTCATTCTGTTTTTTTTTTTGCGATGGCATTGGTTTACTGTTCTCTACAACTGTCGAATATACACCGCTACTGTACGACGTGTTTTTCATTTAGCATTGTGATGACACTGAAGGGACGTTCCAAGGTCATCAAACTACCTATGCATTGACCTGAACCCTGAACTACCTGAACCCCAGCATTGTCGTGGTTTTTCGTGCATTTATGTGCATTTTCGTGGTTCTCCTGTAAGTAAATTTGGAATGACAGAGGGGTAATCCAGATCTTTGGGCTGCCCAGTATAGTGCTGCACACGTCTAATGCGTTTAAAATACAACAGGTAGCGGTAGTTAAATACCTCGTCAGCAGAAGAATTGGAGAACAACTCACCTTTAAATGGCATCCGCAGCTTAGAGATGATCGTGGGCCTCCTGGATAGAGAGGGCCACAGACGGAAGCGTCAAGTCTGAATCGTTCCCGATGGAATTCGATCCATCTAGAAAAGTGCATACAATTATGTAGACTGTAGTTCACACGTTTCTTGTTGCCTGACGAAGATAGGAGGACTGAAAATATTTATTTTATCGGATAATGCGTATCGAAAATTCTAGATGCTGATGACATTTTGAGTTTGAGCGTCATTTGTTTACATTTATATTTCTATCACTCAAAGTAGAATGGTCAAATTCTTTGCGTATGTATTAAGTATTTTTTTTTTATAAAGTGTTGTAAATTGAACGTTATTATTCTATACTAAACGCATTTCACTTCTGCAAAACTGTGTATAAACGCTAACGTTTTAAAAAGGATTTCTTCTTAGCCGTGGTATTTATAATTGAGAAGTTACAGCACTTTTAGCAGATAAGATTAGGTGACAGCCAGTATCGTGCACAATTAAAACTACACTACGTTTCGGGAGGACAACCTCCCGTCTTCAGGTAAAAATAAAACCTAAAACGTTTTTAAAATTCATGGCAGTATCTGCCGAGTCACCAAGTCTATAAAAACAAACCATTCAGGCATGGTCAACGCCTAAAACATTAAAATTATTAAAAATATTTAACATACCAATTGATACATCATGTTATTAGATGAGCGCCCGGGAGTAGAGTGGTGTATCAATTGGTATGTTAAATATTTTTAATAATTTTAATGTTTTAGGCCTTGACCATGCCTGAATGGTTTGTTTTTATAGACTTGGTGACTCGGCAGATACTGCCATGAATTTAAAAAATGTTTTAGTGTTTATTTTTACCTGAAGATGGGAGGTTGTCCTCCCGAAACGTAGTGTGGTTTTAATTGTGCACGATACTGGCTGTCACTTAATCTTATATGGTATTTATAAAATATGTGTTTTGCAGCTAAAACCGCCGAAAGGTGTCGAAAATGTGTTTATTTTAAAACATGTTTTTACAGTATGTACGGAATGGCATGATTAAGCGATTGCTGCTTCGTTCTGCCCCGGAAGAAGTGTCAAATTTACAACGATTATGACTTTCAGTTCAATTTTCAGTGACTGTGACTTTCATTCAGTTCATGCAGTCAGTCACAAAGGTTCTGACTGCCTTGTTGATACTACTGTGTCGCCGCTAAGTAGATTTAATTGTTGTTAGGGCGCGTTTACGCAACAAGTCATTCTCGCTCACTGAATGCTATTTGCTAGTCAACCGTTATTTATTTATGAGTAGTTTTCCGTTGTTACTAAATGAATGCGGTAATAGATAACAAATTATATGTATTATAAATAACAACACGGATAAAGAACAAAGTGCTACAGTAATTTTAAACATTGCTACAAAATTGTTGTCATTTCACGCTGTTTCCAAAATGTGCTATTCTTCCTCAAAGTACAACTTCTAGCAATGATCAAACGTCGGTAGAATAAAGAGCTTCTCGTAGCGAGAATTCAAAATCCAACATGGCGTCCATTTCGTGGCTATCGAATCGAAGACAAACCATCGAATGCCGGCATACAAAAAACAGTCCGTCGTCTTGTACTGCAGTTAAAATTGTTTTCTTGTTGTCATAAATCGACGCTCAAATGTTGCAAAGCATCGTACGCCGTGTTACGAGGCACGAGAAGAAGATTTGCGTCTGCGTCGTTGCCGTGGTTACTAATACGCACAGACAACTCGAAAGCCGCATACTCCGGTAAAGGCGAGAAGCAGCCATCAGATTTAGTATTGACCAAATAAAAGCTATAGTGAGCGAGAAAACTGTCGTTGCATAAACGAGCCCTTAGAGCTTAACTGTTGTCAGATCTAAAAATGTGGCTCACTAGCAGACTGTGTCGTTTAACTGTTACAATTTGTGCCTGAATTCAGCCTACTGGTGTAGCTTCCTCACGTGGCGGAAATCTTTGCAAATTCCGGTGTCTTGGGTCCAGTAACGAGGAAAACGTCAACATTAACGTTTGGGGAAGTGTCCTTTATGGAGAAAACGTGCCCTCAATAACATTGATTTGTGTTGCTAGTAACGAGTTAGTAACTAGCAGGCTTTCTGGAAATCGGCATCGACGAAATAAATGTGCCTTTCCAGCCTATGAGGCTGCTAATTTTGAGGCCCATTGAGACCACGAAATTAACAACGTATCGTCGTTTGGTTTAAAGTTGTCTGTTATTAGCTGAAACACGGATTCGGTTTTTTTTAGCTCATTCACGAAATTCAAAAGTCAAAATGCTGACAATGCATTCCACACGAGCAAAACTTTGCTGCAGCTTTGCCTCCACAATACTATGCTGCAAAAGGCGATACAAATAATGGTGTGGTAAGTGGCGCCATCTATTTGAAGACTTTGGAAAAGTGTCCCAACCCGAATTTGTAGACGAAGCCCGTGAATGGCTGGTGCTACAGGGTGGGGTTCTTGAATTAAGACTCGATGGTGGGGCCGGTGCACTTGTAAATCGTATGCCTGCTCCGTATTGTATATGTAGATGCATGCATTAAACAGTTGGCTCATCTATACTCATATTTTGTTTCTTTCTTTCTTTCTAGGTATATCCATTCCAAAGAAAAACCCTTCAAATGTACAGAGTGCGGTAAAGGCTTCTGCCAATCGCGCACATTGGCAGTTCACAAGATCTTGCACATGGAAGACTCACCCCACAAATGCCCCACTTGTGGTCGCAGCTTCAACCAACGCAGTAACCTAAAGACACACTTACTGACACACACGGATATAAAACCATATAACTGTCCAAGTTGTGGAAAAGTCTTTCGAAGGAACTGTGACCTACGACGTCACGTGCTTACACATACTATGGAACCGGAGGGAACTTCAATTGATGACCTTTCTGTCGAAGTTATTGATGTCACAGGATGAAAAGGGGCTTGTGACGTATTTCCGTGCCTTTCAGTGCCATAATGCAAAAAACACTTGTGTAGTAACAAAGACAAATAAAAAGTGATATAGTGCAACGAATTCTAAGTTATAAGTGTGTGCTGCTACAATATTGTGAGGAAAACAAAGAAGAGATCTGAGGCCCTGCTTTTGTTCAAACTGTATGATTACGCTAATGTCGTTCGTTGTGATTTGGGAGGCCATGCATGGGTTTACGAAAATGCTTCAAAAAACATGCTGTGGTATGCTGGAATCACGTTAATTTCTGCATCCTGCAAAGCTAAATATTTCAATTTTGGGCTGAGTGCTGGAAACGAACAGATAATTAAAAACAAAACACGAATGTTTAAATTAGTGCCTGCTCTTTACATACGTTTTCTGTATAGTTTGGACTCGATAATAAATTGTGCTGAAAATTGTACCAGAAAAGAACGATACAACTGCCTTATTTTGTAAAATATTTGTTACGTGGTAGAATTTGGGCCATGTTTTTCCTATATTTAAAAAAAAAACAAATTTCAGATTTTTTTCTATTTTAAGTTGTGTTTGACCCAGTCGAGTGAAAAAAAAGACCATTGAACACAATGCCATTTCATAGCCACGTCGTTTTTCCACAAGCTTGGTTGCATAGCTTACTCGCTTTGCAAGCTAGTTCCAAACAATTCTTAACACATCCCCATGTAAATAAGCCTGAAACTACTTGATCCAGTACTAATACAGTACTAATTTAGTATTGTTCTCAGATTGCTAGCCCCTATTACATCTCTTTTCTTTCCCACTTGGATACCAGCCAATGCCATCTTATCTCAGATTTCTAGCCCGTATTACGTTGCTTTTCTTTCCCTCTTGGGTACCACCCAACGCCATCTTACCTTAGATCGCTAACCCTTATTAAGTTTTTTTTTCTTTTCGTCTCGATACCAGCCAACCACATCTCACCTTAGATCTCTAGCCCCTATAACGTTTATTTTCTTTCCCTCTTGGATACATGCCACTATTGCTTCAATAACGCTGACTATTAGAGCCGAGTTGAATCGGCGGGAATCAGCTAGACCACGCCGGGAACAACTAGTTGAATTGAATTGCTGGATTTTCCGTTTGGAATTCACCAGCTAAATTGTCCTTATAATCGTCGTGGGGCAGATAACCAAGTTGGGTTCATGCTCCTTGAAAGAGCAAGCAGGCTCACTTGCTTGCTTTAGACTGCTTGCTTGAGACTTGCTGCTTGAGACTGCTTGCTTGAGACTTGCTGCTTGAGACTGCTTGCTTGAGACTTGCTGCTTGAGACTGCTTGCTTGAGATTGGTGTATTTTATTGGAATTGGAAACAACTGCAAATTGTGAGCACAGGATCCAATCAAAAGATAGTAATATTTAAAGAAGTAGGCCTTGTTAAGAAAACATGATTAAAAATCAGTAGTACAAATTAGGTCACAGTGCTTCGTGCTACGTGCTTTGAATGCTACTCTAAACTCTTTGATGGTATTAGAGGGAAGGTAGGTCAGTTGCGAACTGGCTTTATTTCATTGGGCATGACATGCTGTTTCACCGTGCGACAAAATTGACTTTGTTAGAGATGACGTTACAGAATGAAGATGATGTACATGAAGGTAGATAGGACGAGGAAAAGTCCAATGAAATTTGTGGTAGCAACCCAGGAAAGTCGCTTTTTCCAATGTATCTTCTTAATCACGTTGACAAAATTGGACATATGGTATATGAACATTCTCCTAACAAAAGTGTGGATGAAGGCAGGCGTGATTTTTTCGTGCGATCCTATGAAAGTTGTGGTATCTACCCAACCCAAAACTGCCGCAAAGAGAAACCGCCAAGTTTCCAAAAAGGGTCGACCCCTGAAAGCAGCGGCATCATTCAGCAAAGGAAATGCCACCAACGTTAACCAGCAAACTTGATGCTAACTTCTTTAATATCTTTGCATGACTCCGTCCTTGCATTGCTGAAACCTGTTTGATTTAGAATTGTACAATCATATGGCTACAACAATGACATTTATGCAATCCGTCATATTTACAGATAATTATAATCACTCCTGCTAAAAAAAAAAAAGAAGCGGGAAATTCACCAAGTTTGCTGGTTAATAGGATTTCCAGGAGGCCAACCTTTTTTGGAAACTTGGCGGCTTTTCTTGTACCCGTTTTGATAAGATAACTGACTGACGACAAGAGGTGGTCACCACACTTTCCCAATAAAGAAGTGAAAAACCACACGTTTCAGGATAGATTTGGGCATCTGCTGGTGCTACTGACCCAGGTGAGAAAGCTCCAATAAACATCAAACTACTTCCAATATTTTCTCATTACTCATTACATGATTTTAACTTTAAAAAGAAATTTCAGTAGACGAGAGTGTCTAAAAATTACAAATCTACCATGATGGAGTTATTGAATTGCTTCTATGTTGCATCACCCCCACCACCCTTCCACCAAATCAGTCTATTTACACTCTGGTAAGCTTTTTCTCTGACATTTCACTCACAGTATGATACGCAGTGGGTATTGTCGTACTCTATACTGCTAACTATCTTCTGGCATTTTATACTCGAATGAACAAGGAAAAACCACAAATGACAGATTTATTATTTCCAGATTATAACTGAGTAAATTTACGATTTTTTGACTGATAAATTCTTTCTTGTGCGAATCATTACGATGTTTTCTTGCAAGCACAGTCTGCAGTTTGCTTAGCTTAACAGTTGGAAATTTCTTGGTGTTGTGGGAATTATTATAATTTTTGTATGGTTCTGAAAGGGACCAAATTATTAAGACAAAATAAATGAACCAAGAGACAAACCAAGTTCACCCAGTGTGAACGAGGAAAGTCACAAAGTGGAGCCAACCCGGACTATCTGGGCCCTAGGATTTCCATGAAATGTTCATTTGATGAAACAGCAAAAGCCTGTTCATGTCTGTTTCTTGTTTTAACATTGGTTCATTTAAATCAGCTCCTACTACTACTGTTATCACAACTACTGTTATCATAACTACTGTTTTCATAACTACTGTTATCATAACTACTGTTATCATAACTACTGTTATCATAACTACTGTTATCATAACTACTGTTATCACAACATATGTCAGCAACGGTTAAATATTACAGCAACCCTTTCATGACCACATTTTAAAGGTTTTAAAAACTCCCATTGTGGTAAGATTCGACCCAGATTCACTTTATTTGGTGACGGGGTTGCTGACCATGACCACTGGTTTGTTGTTGGTTGTTTTGTTCAAGATCCCTGGGGACCACTCACAAAGCTCGTAGTTTCTAACGAGCCGTGTGGTGATTTACTTTGAAAAGGAAATGACATCATGTAAATAAGAACAAATGCTATAATTTCAAAAAGTGAGTGCAACTAGTTCAGGCACTGCAAATTTTCGACAAACCAAAACAGTATCGTATAGTCCACTAAACGTTTCAGGCAACCTTTGCTTTTTGTACTTTGCTTCCTACAAAAGAGCACTCATTAAATGGAGAAATATCTGCTTTGTATTTCAAGCGCTGGAAGCTGTATCGTAAAGCCACCGTCTGTGAATCGTACGACATTCTGTAATCTAATAAAAATAGTTTTCAACATCACCTATTATTGATAGTTCTTAGTGAAGAAGAGCAGTAATCAGCATAACTTACGACTGATAGGACGAGCTGGACTCAGGAAAGAGACAATATTTCGCCTATCATGATAGGAAAGGCAACAAATGTAGTGGATGGTGCCAAACATAATTAGGGCTATAGTTGAGTAATTAATTACACCTATAACTATATTCGCAATATTTGCGAAGGATCTTAGATACCTAAGGAAGTCAAAAGTATGCAGTCAGTAATTTTTCTAATAGGGGCAAAGTAATCACAAAATAACAAGTGACACCACAGGACAGTGCCCCAATTATCCCAGTACGCCGTGTTTATATAAGCAGCAACGTATAACTGGTAACTTCACTCCCAAAATCCCTTAAACCTTTCCAACCAGTGGTACTGCTGAAGAAACGGGCATTTTTTCTAGGAAATTCCTAGTACATTTTAAATTCCACATTCATCATGATGACGACATATTTGATTGGCCCTGCTCCTCCCGAATGCACAGGAGTATGCCGAGCCTGGGATTAAACCCGGGAGCTTTGTATTAAAATACATATACATTGAGGCAGAGCTAATTAATCGGGATAATTTCTTCTTTGCTCGAACAAGACAAGTCAATTGCCTCGTTCAGGGAGTGAGGAACTTACTCGTGTTTATCACACTCGTAGACTTGCCCCATTCTCGCAAAACTAAAATTATCACTGGAATATTGGCTGTTCCTCGCATATACAGGGTGGGGCAGACAGGAAGGGCCACCCTTGGCAATCAAAGATGGTTAATGTTAGGATAATGAAACTTTGCATGGTATGTAGGCGAACGGGGGGGGCCAACTAACCATGTGTGGATCACTGACCTTCACACATATTTTCAAGGGCATCGTGATGCTAACTTTTTTACCATGCTTAGTAGAACCCCAGTGTAAATTAGAAACTTGTAGACATTGGCAAGGCATAGCCATTGCAAAAAACGGAACGAAATTCGGTACGCTAGTTAAGGAACTACGGAAATTGCAAGCATCATTCTCTTGTGCTGGACGAGTGGCGTTCCTGCCAAACAGTGAATGTGAAAATAGTCCTCAAAGTACGTGAAACCTGCTTGGAAACAAACAGCAACTGACATACTGCTGACTCGACACCAGCTGGACACAATCTGATACATTACACTTATAGACAGAATGGTGCTGCAAACTACAGCATATTAACTTAGGCACCGTGGTCATAAAAAAACAACTATAGTTGTCCGTCCCTCAGGTTAAGATATCTGATTTTGTTTCAGAGTTGATCACAGTTACTGAATTACACCAATTTGCGTCTGCTGCCAACACCATTACCTACGAATGCGTGGTGTATCGAAATACCCTGACAGAACTGTTTGGCCACTCGGCCAGCACAAGAGAATGATGCTCTTTCGAATTTCGTAACCTAATTTCGTTCCGTTTTTCGCAATGGCCATGTCTTGCCAATGTCTACAAGTTTCCAATTTACACTGGGGTTCTACGAAGCACGGTTAAAAAGTTAGCATCACGATGACCTTGAAAATATGGGTCAAGGTCAGTGATAGACACATGATTAGTATGCCCCCCATTCGCCTACATACCATGCCAAGTTTCATTATCCTAACGTTAACCATCTGTGATTGCCAAGGGTGGCCCTTCCTTTCTGCCCCACCCTGTATGTATTATATGAAATTGTGACTCCCGTTCGCAAGAAATGAGTGTATATGAAGCTTCTTTGTGGTGCAGATGATACCAGCATGGAATTCCCGTTTAGAAGAAGCCGTTTCGAGTGTCAATGCCGCCATCTTCCGACGAAGCCTCAACTGCGGTGGAGGTCGGTGTGTTATCGCCTTAGTTCCAGGGATCCCAAGCCCAACCTCTGCAAACGATCCCGATAAGATAGTAAACGACAGCCAGAGACAGATTTGATAAAGCGGCTTTGCACGCTCTCCAGGTGCTCGATATCGCCTAAGAGGTGGGGAGACCAAACTTGGGTTGCATACTCGACAACTGGCCTAACGTACACCAAAGTTAACGTTGGAATATCACCTGACGTAAAACATCCTGTGATGATTGCTCCTCTCTTGGCCTTACGAATCATTTGGTCACAATGATATGTAGGTTTAAGATTTGAACTAAACCAAACTCCCACGACTGGAACACAACGCGTGTGGGAATTTTTTAAACCGTGTAGAACATATTCGTTTTTTGGGATTCTTTGTTCCTAAGTATAAACCACTGCATTTTGTGTAGCAATGGGAAGTTGCCAGATTTTTTGACCAAAATGTGTATGAACTGCAGATATTCTAAGGAATGTGATGAACGAATTCTAAAGAACTGCAATTAGCTGGCGTTCTAATAATCAATGTGTCGATTTTGTGATACTGCGTGGATACAATACACTGTATGTAGCAAAGTTAGTGAGCAAACCAAACGATATGGCTATTTCAGAAAAAAAAATTCCACTTGTCGATGGAAACGAAAATTTTAAAAGCCTACAAAGTGCGCAGGCATACAACAAAGATCGACGTTTCCAGTTAAAAACTCTAACTCATTTTCAAGAACAATAAAACTTAAAAACTTTAAAATGATCTGGAAATCAATAGATCGAATTAAAAAAAAAGCATTTGTACGGTAAATAAGGAATAAAAACCAAAAAAATACACAACACAACAATTTCACTCGATGTTTTGATTCACCTCATACTCATTATCAATAGTACAGGATAACAAACATATTTACTAAGGAGTAAAAGCCATTATCTACCCCAAAACAAAACTTGTTAAAGATTCCCGCCAAGCGTGAAGTCGTGATATCAAACGCCAAGCTCTTTCGCCAAGCTAATCCCACCGACTAAGAGTTCGAAGGTTAAATGAAATATATGAAAATTGCTTACTGAGCAATTTTCAATTATTCCTTTTACGTTTGAAGTATTAGTCGGTGGCATTAGCTTGGCAAAAGATCTTGGCGCTTGATATCACGACTTCACACAGCCAAAAAGCTTGGCGGGAATCCTTAACAAGTTTTATTTTTGGGTAGATATCAGATATTTTTGGTCCAAATTAATGAAATCCATTTTTTTTTCTTAGCAATTATGAGATGGAAACACCAATCTAGTTGTCTCGTCCATTTTATTTTTTTTTTTTTTTTGCTTTTGTTAGATTTTGAGGACAGCAGTCATCTTTTTTCAAATAATTAGGATTTCTTATTAGTACTGAAGAATCTCCTTGCAAACGCACGGATTTCTTTAATGTTCAGTTTGGCATTGTTGCATAATAACAATGTTTAAAACAATGTAAAACAATCAATTTGGACGTTTGGAGCTCCCTAACCTCTGAACCACTTGACTAATTAGAAAGGTCCATATGAAAAGGGCACATCTCCAAAGCAATACCTGTAAAATGAGCTAAGAACCAGCTTTATTCACCGCATGGAAAAATTAATTTTTGTGAAACAAAAAAAGCGTTAGTAGTACGTAGTAAGTAGTAAGTAAGTAGTTAGGCAAATATCAACGTTATTCACGTCGTTTTTTCATCAAGTAAACGTTAAGCTGTGTTACTAACAGTGACTCAGTTGTTGTCAGGGGAACAAAGTCTCCCGATTAACAAGTTTCAGCCTTTTCTGTCGCATTGTTATTTATCCTCTGATGGCTGAAAACAGCCAAACTACTTTGCTGTAAAGACACAACGTGTCTAGTGGTCGCCATGCTCATATATGTGTATATATATATTATCTGGATGTTGTCGTTTAACTTGGCGGGCGACACACTACCATGTGTCTTGAAAAGGCATAATATCAGAAACCCATGCTACCCAGAATAAAACTGGCTAGGGCAAACGAGCGATCGGACAAAACCGAAATAGCAAGTAAAAATTTAAAATTGGCCAAGTAGCAGTTAATAGTTCCCTGCTTGGCGAATTTTTAATTTTTTTAATTTTTACATTTTGACTTTGCTCATTCGGTTCTGTCTGATCTCTCGTTTGCCAGTTTTGTTCTGGTGAATATGGCTTTCTGAAATTATGCCTTCAATGATTTTTACTCCTTACTTAGTAAATATGTTTATTTTTCAGTACATGATAACAAATAACATGACAATAAATGTTCTCGGTGACAAACAAAACTGTAGAACATAAGTCAATACGAATGAAACTAGTAAAAATGGCTACAGAGAGGGAGTTCCAAGTTACAAGTTTGTTTTTTTTCTCATTTTTACTCCGACGTTACAGTGATAAGACTTATGTTCTGACAGTTTAGCCTGTCGCCAAGAATATATATGTATACAAATATATATAAAAGATTTCATTTTCCGGACCATTTTTACTATTTTTCAGTAAGTTGTTGTTCTTGAAAATGACTTAGGATTTTCAACTCGAAACGTACAGGTTCACGTGCACTATGTAGGATTTTAAAATTTGTGTCATCATCATCACCAATCATCATTGAAGCACCATATCTAAATCATGGATTAAAATATATAACAGTTTTTTGTTAATGAAAGCTTCCGGTTTTAGGGCAATGGTCAAAACTGTATCAAGAAATGTCAAGTTAGCTTACAGAGAGTCTTGTTGTTTTGGTAGCTGCTGGTCCAGCTGTTCCCATTTCTTCTCATGTTTCCCTCTACAAAGTCGTCTTTGAATGACTACAAAGAACCACCAGTTGATTCCGAACGCGTGTCACCACGTGGCCAACGGAGCTTCTGTGTGTCTCGAAATAAAGCTTCTCTGTTGTGCCTCCTTTGCACTTTTTTCTACCTCTTCTGTTTCCAGTGTTGCTATAAATAGATCTAACGACAGTAATAATTATTAAGGAAGGCGGCAAAAATTCACAATATTATCCAAAGATCACAAGGACGGATTCAGAATTGTGTAAAGGGTGGGAGGGTGGGGGGGGGGGGGAGGGTTCTCTTCCAACTTTTCATACGAAAATGCAAATGCCCAAATGTTAAAAACGAACTTACCTCCCCGAATCCTTTTTTAAATACGGTCGCACAGTCAAACATTGATTGACTGTATAAAGCTTTTAGTCAATTTTAGCAAAAAAATTACGATCTAAAATGTTTTAAGGTTATAAATCGTGGAATAACCCAGTTACAGTCCTTCCCCCAACCTCACCCTAAAAATGCTTTACGGTCAGAAATCGTGAATTAACCCAGTTACAGCCCCTCCCTGAGCTGTAACTGTTTCACGATTTCTGACCGTGCCGCTGCTAAAGAAACGAATTAGCCGTAAATTATAGCAGTAGTTTACGATTGCTTAAAGCATTTTAGATCGTAATTTTTTGCAGAAAAAAAAAATTC
>JAHWFP010073321.1:0-16200 GCA_023313725.1 Lithobius niger | reverse complement strand
GGGGGGGGGGGGGGTTTGAACAAATCACCCAATGAGGAAGTTCCGGGAATGGGGGGCTGGGAGCAAGGGCAGGGGAACCGGGGGAAGGGCAAGGGGTGCGGGGGAACAGGGGAGCGTTGGGAGCCTTTTTATGATGCCATGCTACTCAGCATAGTATTTCGCTGGCGCATGCGCAAATCATTAGCCCCAAAATACCGCCGACGCCCGGGAAAGGGGCGCAAACTACACAATGGGGGCGTGGGAGGGTTGCGGGGGAACAGGAGGACGTTTTCAATTCATTCTGCTCAGTATAGTATTTCGCTCGCACTTGCGCGCAGATGATCTGCGCGGGTATCAGCTAGTATTTATTAATATTGTGCTCGGCTTTCATTCCTGGTTCAACCCATGTTACGTTTATGTTTCTCTTCGACACTGATTTCTTTGTATTTTAATTATTATTTGAGACTGGGCTGGGCAGGTGCTGCTTTCATCGTATGATATCTCTTTTTGCACGTTGGATACCCTTTAAAATGTGATATGTTTAATTTTGAAGCATTTTGGGACGCAACGGTCTTTACCGCAAGTCTGTGCATATGGCAACTTCACTGAACAAGTATTGTACATCCCACTGGGTTTGAAAATCTACGGACTGTTTGATAGTTTTAGACAGCGGTCACTGATGGTAGAAGGGTCCATCAAAGCCAGGTGTCCGCCCCCATCAATGACCAGTCGAGCACGCCCT
Source organism: Lithobius niger (assembly GCA_023313725.1). Classification (NCBI taxonomy): domain Eukaryota; kingdom Metazoa; phylum Arthropoda; class Chilopoda; order Lithobiomorpha; family Lithobiidae; genus Lithobius; species Lithobius niger. The sequence continues at coordinate 15,479 of JAHWFP010073321.1, read as the reverse complement.
CATACTTGCACGTGACCAAGTTGCTGATGAACAGAAGGCACGGTCAGCGGAACCACTTAAGAATGAAAAGGAACGCTGGTCGAAGGATAACGCTGTCCCTATCTTGTTTCATTGAGCAAAAAATATTGCTTTGCCTTAGATGGAAGATGTACAAGAAAAAAATGTAGGTAGGCAGGCATCAACGCTAAAAACAGGAGGCCGACACTCCAGATGGCAAGGGCACACACTTTACCAAAAGTCCAAATTTTCTGTTCGCATGCGGAACATTAGCAAGAAGAAGGCTAAAAAACAAGGGAAAACATTAAAATACACATACAAAGACCACTCCCACCTCCCAACTACTGTAACTGAAATACAGCGTGTCACAACCGCATGCAGCTCGTATGCGGTTGGGGGTTTGTACCACTTACAGGAAATTTTCCCCTTTTTAAGGAAAAAATGCTCTTCAAAGGGTATAAGATATGAAATAGGATAAAAGGGAAAAAAATGGGGAAATTTGTGTTTTATTTGCAAATTGCGCTTTTCTCTGAATCACGATCTTCTCTCCATCCAGACCCACTATTCGAAATTTTCGTAAGCCTACAATCTTCTACTCCCAACATACGCGTTTTAAAATTTTAAAGCCTAACCCAACCGCATCTTACCCAACCCCAATTTACAGTTTGGTTAGTGTTTACATCTCATCGGTTGCCAGCTTATTAAGGCTAAAATCCCGAAAATTGTTGCAGCAGTAATTTTTACAGGTCCATCCATATCTTTCACTTCTAGCAGGAGCTGGAGGAGGCCTAGTTCTAATAAGCTTAATAATCTAATAAGCTTAAGGCTATAAATTTCCGTCCCTTTCTTCGGCCGCCCAGAGAACTATCCACTGAGTCCCTAAGACCTTATTCCACTTTTTACTTGGGCCTACACTTTGCGGCTCATTCTAACATGCTTTTTCCTGCGCCCTTCGTGGAACAATTCCAAATTATTTTTTTTATGAAGGTGACAATTCCCATTTTAGGGATGCAATGTTTTTGATTATACCATAACCATACTTTGATTTACATACCGATGTTTTTTTAACCTCTCCAATTTTTTTTATCTGCCTTTCTATTTTTATTTGGGCCTTTTTTTATTTTTACATCTGCCTTGTCCGACACGTTTGGCGATGCCATCAGGGACCTAAGTGTCCCTGGCAAGTCTAACCTTGGTGGTAAGGCATTCGTGTCCCCATACCTATTCCCTTACCCCCCCCCCCCCCCGGCTCATACTTTTATCACTTTATGTAATTGTCTTTTTTAAATTTAAGCTGGATGTCAGTGATCTTTCCTAAGGTTCTTGCCAGACCTGTTGCAATTGCGACAAATGTTATTATTATTATTATTATTAGTATTATTAAGATATTTAGTCGTCTGAATTTTATTTTCAGTTTGCGCCAGTAGGTGGCATTCCTGTGCCATCAGACGGGGTCCATAATTTTTTAAGTCAAGAAATATTAAAACTTAGCGATGTAATGAAAGGAAATTAAATAAGGGATGAGATAAAAGGAAATTTTTTTGCACACGGAAAAAACAGCGAAATTGTGTCTTTACGCGGGGAAATTCTGTAAGTCGAAGTTGTACTGGTTTGTACTTCGGGGAATCACAGCGTGTCGCAGGGGGAAGCACAACGGGAAGGTGGCCCCCCCCCCCCCCAAAAAATAAGAATGCTGTGTTTGTCCATTCCACTTCCTGAAAGCACGAGCAAGAATGGAATAGGGTACCACCTTCGGAAAAATGTGGTACTTATCACGAGCAGTGAACTTGTCAATCATACTCATGCGTGGAGCGATGGAAGTAACTCTGGTCTAGCGTCCTGGTTCTGAAGGTGCACCTTGCACTTTGCCGGTGTACCTTGCTTGTAACCGTGGTCCTTGACCACACCATGATGGGAAATTGCTATATAAAGGATGGCATTGCCAACTATTGTCGCTGCCCGGTATTACTCCTACAATGTGTCAGTGACAGTTATTTAAGTTAGAACATGGCTAACATGGCATGGCATGAGTAAGTTAGGTTAGGTTACGTTAAGTCCTGGTTAAGTAAGTGACCTGATGGTATGTAGGCCTCCTTAGGCTCAATAAAAGAAGTAAGTAACAGTACCTTCCTAAAGCACTGAACCAGAACAAACCAAACACACCACTGTTGGTGACTGTTCAGCTCATTTCCTGTTATAGCCGTGTTGATTTGGCTTGCTTACGTCAACCATCGTCAGCGATTAGTCTGTTTCCGTACCTCGCGCATGCTCAAAAGCTCCACCACTGGCAATCACCGAAAACCACCTCCCCGAGATGGTTTGCAATTTGGCATTGCTTGCGCCTGGTCACATCCAATAGCTTTGCCTGGTCCAATCAATTAGCAACGTCTGGTCACGTTAAAGGCATGACGTAACGAGCCCTCTGCTGAGCTTGTTGATTTTGCTGAGCTGTGATTGCAGTTTCGGAAGGTTCTAAATGGCTGGCGCAACATCATTGCGCACGACGTCAAGTTTGGAGCCAAACCGTCTCTAACAGTGGTGCGTTCTGTTCGCCCTGTTCGGTCGTTTAGGAAGGTACTGTAAGTGGCTACTCCATCTGTGACTTACTACCTAGCAATTTTGATTAGTGGTTTATGCTGATCATCCTACCTAATGGATTGGCGCGTATTGTGACACACTGCATTGCAATTAGGTGGGTGTTGCCGCTACTTTGTGACTGGGAGTGGTCTTTGTGTCTGGACGTTATTACGTTTCTCCTGTTTTTTAGCCATCTCATTGATAAGGTCCTGATGGAAAATTTTGACTTTCAGTAAAGGTGTGCCCACGCGACCTGGAGTGTCGGCCTTTAGTTTTTATTGCGCTGGTTGGAAGAAACAATGGGAATAACTGCATTGGCCTTTCGTATGCCCGGTGTGCAATAATGAATAATTGTATGCTAGACTAAGAAAACGGTTCCCAAGTAGAAGAGTTATTCAGCGAACAATGTCCTCTCTAAAGGACTCTTCCGACAAGAGAAATTGTTTCTTTTTACCGAAATGGCGCGTTTTTCACCTGTGGTTTTTTAGTCATCAAAGTGAATTTCTTTGATGCCAGTAACATTCTTTGTGGCCGGAGTGAGTTTTCTTTTTATCAAGTTGACTCTTCTTCTTATCAAAGTGACTCTTCCTTTTACCAAACTAACTCTTGTTTTTGCCAAGGTGCCTTTTTTTTATCTATCGAATATTTTTTAATCAACGTAACGGATTTTTTTTTTTTTACCAGTCATTCTTAAAACTAATAACTATTGCCATAAAACTTAGTGGTTTAATCTTATCAAGTGCCACTGGATGTCTTTTAGTCATGGCCAGGCGCACCCCCACATTGGGGCACATGGAGAGTGTGTCCCATCCCTTTTTTGGGACGGCATTTAAGAAGATAACAGTACGGGGGGGGGGGACATTTCAGCAAAGGCGCCAACTCATTAAAAGAAAAACAGTTCATGGATTGCAATAATGACTGAAGGGTTCCAAGCACAACATTGTCCAGTCATTTCTATCATATCAAAAACCAAAAACTGGTAAAAGGGGCTGCCAAGTTCCAAATGGTTTGGCTCTTCAAAGGAGTGATATCAACACGCCAAAACATTCGCCAAGCTAATCAGCAAATTAAATCACTAAGCCTATACCGGTTTTTCGAGTTCACAACAAAAAGCTAGGAAAATAAAATCGAGCCAAAGGTAAAATGAAAATTCATTCTCTGTCAACTGAAGCCATTAATAAATTACTTATGCAAAGATGAAGCGGCCATTTTGGGGTGGATGACGAGTAAATTACATCACTAAGCACTTTTCACCACTATGTTCCATTAGTAGACCACCTGGAAAGATGGATGCTGCTCCATTCCCCCTCTCACCAGGTGTTCCTGAGAGGTGAGAATTTTGGAAGGGAGCAGATAATAGGATGATAGTAGCGCCCCAATTGTCGCATCCATCTGTGAACTTGGACCACACAGCACTAAAGCCACCATTGTTTGTTATTTGGCAGTCTGTCTGTGTCTGTTTCTATCCATTGCAATCGGTTGGTTCAGGACAACGGTTTTTTTGTTTGCTGTGTGACTCACTGATTACGCCAGTTATGGTGACATTTAAGATTTTTTTTCTTTCATATATACGTATGTCTGCGAAATCAGCTGTTAGGGGTTTGGTTTGGGTTTGTGACTGCAATGGCTGCAACGCATTTTAAAATACCTTAAATCCTCTAGTTGTAGCACGGGCTACTGGTTAAAAATCAAGCGATTTTGACCCGGCTACAATTAGAGAACGACCGGCTAGTTAGAGACCCGGCTATTACAAAACTTAAAAAGGAAATTTAAAAAGGAAATTAAAAAAGGCAATACATGTAGAACATGTGTCTGACATTAAAAGTGGTAAATAGTATCACATGAATGGTTTTATCATTACTCAGAGTTCCCACCAACTTGGAAAACAGTGAACCCTGGAAAATTCAGGGAATTTAAACCACGTTTGAAATTCAAGGAGAACTCGGGGGATTCTCTGATTTTTTACAAAAAAAACCTGAAAAACTCAGGGAAAATGTTAAGATTTTAAATAAAGTATTTCCCATCTAAAAGCTTCAGCCTTTTTAACACAAAATTGGGAAAAAAGGGGGGAAAACGTCCTCCTAAAATTACGGTAAATAAATAGCCTGGAAAATGACTTCATCTACTCAGGAAAACCTGGAAAACTCAGGGAAATTGATTTCAGTATTTTGGTGGGACCCTGTCCTGTAATAAACCGTAAACTGACGGTAACCATTAATAAATACAATTTTTTTTTCAAAATCAGCCATTTTGACCTGGCCATACAACTAGAGACCGGCTAATTCATGATTGGGAAAACGCCCGGCTACAATTTTCGACATTATCTACAGAAAACGTTTTACGACAAAAGAGGAAAAGAAGCCAGTGCAGTCCAACTTCGCAGAATCCATCTTCGCAAAAAAAAATGTCCATTTTTGCAGAATGAAATTTTGAGGATGGCGTTCTGTGAAATTGTAGTCTGATAAGTTGGAATTCCAAACTCGTAGAAATTAAAAGACACATGATTATTAGATCTCACTAATCTAAACAAACAAAAAAATTGCAGAAACTATTGCAACCATGCAGTCTGCAGAATTTCGCACAAAACTTTCTAATCCAAACTTAAGCCTCAAAAACTGCTGTAAATATTTTCGCATTGCGTATAGTATTTTGGGCATTCTAGAATATACGTGTAGAATGGATAAATCTAGATCTGGGAAAAAATTTCATGCCATATTCGCGAAGTTTTTTTGGAAGGGGGGGGGGGGGCAGTCAGACGTCAGATAACATTGGCATTAGTTCGATTTTGACCACAGGAAAAATAACGTTCTCTAAAATTCTAACAAAACTGCTTTAAAAATAGTACAAAAACTACTGCAGCCGTGCATTCTGCGAAATTTTACACAAAACTCATCAAGGGATACATTTCTTCAAACCGGGAAATCACGTTTTCCTTTTAAGCTTGGTCACGTCCAGTGCAGCTCAGTTTAATTTCTGCGAGTATGGAATCACAATTTGGCAGACTCCAGACTCGCAGAACGCATTCCTCAAAATTCGGTTCTGCAAAAATATAAATTTTTTTCTGCGAAAATGAAGTCTACAATAATGGATTCTGTGAAATTGGAAGACGCCAATGAGCCAAACAGTAAAAATCATACATGTTACGATTTTTCACAGATTTTTCACGATTCTCAAGCACTTTTCCAGGTATGGAATTTCATTATTACTTACCAAGATATATCCAGATTTTCAAGGACTCGCACGAATCCTGATTACCTGTAGACCTGTGCTAAGCACCCTAGGACGATTATTTTTTTAACATTTTCCAGCGATGTCGTTTAGCCAAGTAGAATGCACCAATCATTAGCTGATGTGCAAAAGTATAAACATGGTAAAAACATTTGAATACAGCAATAAAGTTTCACGTGGACTAAACCGTACAGCAATACAGCAGTATCTGAACCCTTACAGGAAAGTTTATTTGCGTTCATTTGCTGTTTTGACATCGGATTAGTTAAACCCTCACCTTAAGCATCAAACGAGTTCGTTTTTGTTTTCTAATATAATTTACAACAATTTATGCGCTGTTATTTAATAGCTTTTACACATTTTTTATCTAAAAACACAAAAGTTAGCATGGGCTGAGAACGAACCTTTCAAAACATCAGCGTTTATGTTGCTGACGTGAAGTGCGCTTAAAATAAAACAGTAGCGTTCAATTTGCAACATTTTATAAATACATCCGTAAAGCATTGAAACCGTCGGAAGTGTTTAAAATAAAATATTAGTGTTTTTTATCTGAAAAACATAACATATATTTTGCAACATGTCATAAACACAACGCAGTTTTCAAAACATATGAGTTACAATAATAATAATATAAAAGTTAATTCGCCAAAATGTAGGAAAGGCACAGTGAAGCGCTCAGCCATTAACACCCCGTCTGGAATTAAGTCAACATGATAAAAACTTAAAATAATTACAAGTAAAAACAATGAAAAAGCAACCTCGAGTTATTTTTCTTTAAATAACAAACAACATTGTAACTGGAACAACGCAATGAACATAGCAAGTACAACAAGACTACTGAAACCATTGTTCCAACCCTGTTAAAAACGGCGTAGGAAGCCGGTTGGGTCGAAATTTTTTACCATTCTCTCGAACGATTTGAGAGAAGGAGCGTTCACAGTAGCACTCGCAAAATGTTCCACACCGGGGCGACTCAGTTAATAAAAAAAAAATTTACAATAGTCCAGACGCCAGACGAGTCCAATTAATTTGGATTTTGAGATAGTGGCCACCGGTTCTTGAGTTGCGCCATAGGGTAAAGAATTTAGACACTTCCATGTCGAATTTTAAACAAACAATGGAATATGTCATGACTATAAATCAATGTGTAAACGCCTTAATTATAGTGAGTCTAAACGTATTTTAGACAATCTGTCTATGTATATCAAAAGGTTTGCAGACCTGGAACTTTTTTAGTAAATTGCCGTTGCACCCGTTCAATTGTGTCTATGTCTCTTAATAAATGTTGGGACCAAACAGGGGAGGAATATTCCAGGATAGGGCAGACATATACCTTGAACGCAGAAACCAAGGTTGGGATATGACCAGACGTGAAACAACGTTTAATCATCGCCGGACACATACTGGCAGCTTTAGAAGTGTAGTTGCAATGGTAGCAAAATTTTTAATTTCGTGAATTCGTGATACCAAGGAGGCTTTTAACAAAGGTTCCTGCGTCAAAACCGAACCAATCAGATAATAATCCAGTTCCTGATTATTAGAAGTTTAGAACCGATATGCAGGGCTTTACACTCGGCGGCTGAAATTGGAAGCGGCCACCTCTCGGACCAGTCACCAACTTCATCCAGCGCATTTCTCAAAACAGTGGAGTCATGGACATTTCCGCCCCGGTTATGCAATTTCACGTCATCAGCATAATTGTTCCGAAAAGAAGGAGGAAGCTTGCAGTGAAGGTCGTTAATGCACAAAATAAATAAAAAAACAAAGGGCCAAGAATGGAACCCTGTGGTACACCGCTCTGTACTGGCAAGACATCTGACACTTTATCTCCAATTGAGACTTGATGCGTACGGTTGGTAAGAAAATCTTTAATCCAAGCCAGAAAGGGACCCGATATGAGAGAGTTTAAGTAAAAGCTTTGCGTGAGATAGTGATCAAAGCTTTCGCAAAGTCGATAACAATTATGTCAACCGAAGAACCTTCGTCAACCGCTCTTTTCCAGTCTTCCAAAATCGTTAATAACTGGTGAGTGGTGAAGCGGCCAGGGATGAAGCCAAATTGATATTTTGCTGATAAATTATTTTCGAAAATGAATGATAACATTGTGTCTTTTATTATGCCTTCCATGACTTTACTCGGGACGCAAGTTAATGCATTCGGCCTGTAATTTGATGCGTCAGAAAAATTTCCATTCTTAAAAATTGAAATGACTCGAGCAGATTTCCAGGTTGAGGGTAATTTTCATTCTAGAAAGGAGCGGTTGAAAATCAACGTTAACGGTTCAAAGATTTCGTGATCTAGTTCCTTGTAAAATGTACTGGAGAACCCAATAATAAATTTTTTAAATATATTTTAAGCTATTTTAAAAATGTATTTTAAAATAATTTACTAAAAAACATTTCGGTTTTATTAATAAACCCTTTTGTCGCTATGTTTGGGTTAAGCAGTGAAAACTGAACGCGCGTGTTTTATTTTTAACTCATTTCAAGTCTAAATCACTACATAAACCCTGATGTTTTGAAAGGTTTTTCTCAACCCATGCTGTTTGCAAAACGCTTTTACTTTTTTTTTCCAGTAGTAATATCACCAAAGTGTAGTTTTATTTTTTATCGATAAATTTTCTCACTACGAGTTGCATTCCGAAGCTGACAAAATACCGATTACTTGCACGAGATGTTTTTATCAGTCCGGGAATGTAACGAGGGGTCGAGAAAATTTATCGACACTTAAAACTACGCTCGAATTGTATTTGAAACGAGAAAATATACCGTCCCCTATAATATCAACTTTAAATTAAAAACTTCCAACTTGCATAATACTGTCTAGTTGTACTGCAGCGAATTGCTTAAATTTGCAATTCCTCTTTGCACAAGTAACGAAAGTCTACAAATTGTCGCGAAATGAACTCATTGGTTCGTCTGGTGTTCGTAGGAATGGTATTTTCTATCTCCACCTCGATGGATAGAGCAGTTTTGTTCACCCAACGAATCCATCACAAACTTGCCGAGAGTAGCCTTCATGTGCACAGCTTCCTGTATGTTTTGACGCTCGGTTTGACGTAGCATGCCAACCGCGTCGTCTAAGACCGCTAAAAACTGCCGCGAAGCGCGCTGAAATCGCCCGATCATAGCACTGATTAGTGTTAGTGGAATGCACTAGAACGCTGTAGTCTTCTCATTATTAGATTTCCCGGTGTTGCATCACTAAACGCACATTATTTTAAGGTAACGGTGAGTAACCTTGAAGTCTTCGGACGATTTATTGCTACGTCAAACGATCGTTCAACACATTTTTAAGGCTAGAAAACGCCGTAGCGTAATACACAGTACACACGTACCTTGGTTCTTCTTCTGTTTGAAATTCATGAAATTAAATCTCCGGAAGCTTTATTTTGAAGTCTAGTGGACAAAGAGGTGCGTAGCAAGAAGCCATTGTTGTTAAACTTTAATAATTTAGTGCCAATGCAGTATTTTAAGTTTAAAGTCCGCGTATCACGTGTCGCGAGTATACCTTTCATAGTTCAGTCCGAATATAGAACATTTTTTTTGAAGTGTTCGCAGTCCGACTAGTGGCAGAATCGGGCGCTAAGTGGACGCCGCGTCGAATTTCTAACGCCAAGCCGTATAACATATTAGGAAACCTTGGTATAAAATGCAATCAGTTTATGAAATTGCTCTGACTGTACAGCCGCCCGCACACTGAGCGACTTGGCCGCGCGGCCAGGTCATTGCAGCCAGTGAGAATGCTTACCGTTTATGTAAAACCATGCACTAATAATTTTCATTGGCTGCGGCAACCTGGCCGCGCGGCCAAGTCGCTCAGTGCGCGGGCGGCCTCAGCTCTCTTGACTATTTTTTACCCATACATTACGGAATGCCGTCGTCCGTAGAGTGTGGGGAACATAATGCCTACCCAACCTTCGGTTTCACTAAGATACAATCACTTTCGTATTTGTACGGGTGCGGGTGGTTGCTACAAGAAGCGCTTTCCCGGTGAAAAATAGTAGAACTACCTGGCTTCGCTCGTGTGGAGAAATTGTTTCTCATTACTAAACATTTACCATTAAATGCAAACGATGAGAAATGCATTGCAGCTCCCCGGATACCATTATTAAAGTAAAAACCTATAGTGCGCGCGGCGTATCTTGAGTCCTGCAAGTATTTTTTGAGCGGCTACGTCTTCCTGGAGGGGGTGGCGTTAATCAATGGCCGCTATTGTTTTTGTAACTATCTTGGATATCAACAAGGCACTCTGCTACTGAAAACGTACAATCGATTATCTGCGTTCGTTCTGCGGAGAACTCAAGATACGCCGCGGACACTATAGCAGTGCTACAAAATAAAAAGACGAACAACGTTACGAAAATAATCAATTTTCGTCAATTTTCGTCAATTTTTATTGTGTTAAAAATTATTTAACACAATAATTTTAAAAGAATAAAATAATAAAAAGCTATTTCCCCTCTTAAAAGAGGCAGAAAACGGCAGTCGAAATGAATAACTCGACCTGCTCCTTGGAAAATTATTGGGTTATGCTTTTAAACATATGATGACTTAGTGGCCTTGGCAAGTTTTAAAATTTTAATTCAAAAACCTGATGACGAAAATGATTAATTTCGAAACGTTGTTCGTCTTTTTATTTTGTAGCACTGCTTGGCTTTTACTTTAATATTCTGTGTTTTTTTTTTTTACTCCATAACCCTGGATGGCATGACGGGTGTTTCAATTTGAGTCGATTAATTTTTTTTCGATTGTTTATTTTTAGAGAGCACGAACCCAAACTGGGTTATCTGCCCTGTAAACAGACAAACAACCAATTGCTACAATAAAATAGCACAATAAGTTTTGCTTACAATAACGAACACGAAGACGTAGTAAGTACGCAGGACGATGACAACAGAACGAATGTATAATTGTTGCTTTTCCTACTGCGTAACAATGCGATTGAGAATACTTAAATTTGTGGTTAAAGGTTACAAGTAAAATGGAGCCTCCTGACCGGCAAATAAAAACCACAAGTGCAAACAAGGTCGCGATTTTAATTTTCAACCGGTTAACTTCCGGTCTTGGTCACCTACAACGACTAAAACAGCACTAATGATGTACACAACGAACAGTGAAACAACCAGAGAACAAGACATCAAAACTTACAATAAAAATGATTCAAAGATAATAAAAACATCAGAATGGTGCTGCAACAACAGGAGTAGCCACTCTGAGCTCCACCATTTTGAAAGTGAAGTCACATGACAAGGCTTCAGATTTTATTTACAGGTAATTCTTTAAAGCATTTTTCCCACCTTTCCATTGCACTGAAATGTTTTACGTTATTCATCAGACGAGATTTATTTACCGAAATTGTGCATGCCTCCATTTGTAATCTTATCTTTTCAACTGGCTCCCTGTACAGAATTTGGGTACCACCCACGTTTATAGTATGATGGGTAGGATCAGTGCGTTTCAATGCCAATCCTATGGACTTCTCGACAAAGACTTAAGACCACCTACTAAAGCCAAATCAGGAGCCAATAAAACGAGCCCCTCCATGTTCATGTTCATTTGTTCCTGGCCAAATGAAAAACAAAGACCGTAAAGCTGGGTCTGCTTTTCAAGTCGTAACTGCTAAGAAAACAATGGAGCTTATCAATTTGGACCAAAAAAATGTGATATCTCCCTAAAACAAAACTTCTTAAAGGTACACTGCGCCTGCCTTATAACAGCCACGCGCAAATCGCTGTCCACGCATGTTGCCATCACACGGTTTCGCGAAACTCTCCGTAGTAATACAAGGGTCACTAAGGTCAACACGCGGCTAATATCTCAGTTGGCCATGGGCGTATAGACGAAACAGCATGAATGCAAAAATTATGTCGTCGCAAACCGGAATGATTTTCGTAGTTTAAAAAAAAACAATTTATAATTTTTTAGGCCAGTATCTTATAATTTTTCTTCGGCGATCTATTGGCATAAATAATTTTAATTTTTACCGCATTAGTCGTTTGGATTTTTGATCTCATTGCATTTATTAGCAAACGATAAAAATTTAGTACATGCAGCACACACACAGAAGAAACGTCATGGTTATTGTGCGCGCGTAAAGGATCATTTAATTGCAGGATCCTAATAAATATAGTTCCCAATATTCAGGGAAAAACTTCTAGCCACATTTTAAAACGGATTTTTAGCACGGGATTGGCTAACGGGAAGTAAATAGACCTTTGGGGCCGTACTTGACGTGGAGGATCGAGAAAAATGGCGGTGGGAGGTATGTACCTTTAAGAATTGCTGCTAAGCTTGAAGTCGTGATGTCAAACGGCGTGCTCTTTCGCCAACTCAATCTCACCGAAAATTAAAGACTTCAAACGTTAAATGAAATAATTGAAAATTGTGCAGTAAGCAATTTTAAAATATTTCATTTAACATTCGAAGTGTTGCTCGGTAGGTTTCAGTTGGCGAAAGAGCTTGGCGTTTAATACCACAACTTCAAACGGCCGAAAGTCTTGGCGGGAATCCTTAAGAATCCTCAAGAAGTGTTTTAGGCAGGTACATATCCTGTTAAAGTTGAACAGATGGCTGGCCAGTATCTGACATAAGTTTTTCCTATTAGTAGCTTGTTTTTAAGCCTCTTTTCGTAGTAATCCCTTTCTTTTCGCTCCATCCGTTCGCGTTTGTCTAGTCGCGTGACCGGATCCATTGGTATTGCTTTCACATGTACAGGATGAAAACGAAAAAAAAAATCCTTTTCTTCTTACTTCAGTAGGATTGAGAAAATCTCAAAGCAACACACCGCCTGCCTTATAACCTTCCGCCTGCCTCACAACACCCACGCGACGATCACATCCGCGTATTTACCACTGCTATGGTCAACTGAGACGGTAGCTTCGTTCCTCGCAATGAAAATCATAGCTACTGTCTCAATTGGCATTGCGCCTAATAGTCCAGCCACCGTGAACCCATTGATCGTGTCGTCAAAAACCGGAATGATTCTTGTATTTTAAAATCACAATTTATAATTTTCTAGGCTAGTGTCTTATAATTTTGCTTCGGCGATCTATTGGAATAATTAATTTTAATTTTTACTGCCTTAGTCTATTAGATTGTAGATCTCATGGTTTGTGTCATGAAATTTCTTTTTAAGCTACAAACAAGCCGCGTGCCTCCTTAATTATAGAATGTAAAAGCTAGTGCGTCCACGTGCACCAGGGAGCAAACGGTCGAGGATAACGATATCATTGTCACTAGATGGCATCCACCTAGCGGTTCAAAATCTGCGTTTCAAAACGATCGTTCTTTAAAAAAAAAATAATAAATAAAAAAAGCGCCCGTTCCTAAGTTAGACTTAACTTTAGCGTTTGCTTTCTGATGCACGGACACGCACCAACTTTACACTCAGTAATTAAGGACGCAGGTGGCTTGTTTGTTTCATAAAAGGAAATATGACTGTGTGTTCCTTCGCTTGTTGAAAGTAAGGCGTAGACAGAACTCGAACCTTTCTTCAACGCGCTAAAGGGCTCACGCTTTGACTATTTTTGGCCCTTTCTGCAACGCGCTAAAGGGCTAACGCTTTGACTTTTTTTGGCCCTTTCTTTCAACACACTGAACGGCTCACACTTCGTAGCTCGGGAATCCATGAATGAAACATTGATAGCTACGTAACTTGTCAGACGGGAACGCTAGCTTTCGTTCGTAATTCAACAACTAAAAATTGTAAATTAACATTTCATTTTACTAACTTTTCGTTTGTTTGTTTTTGTTGTTGTTGATGTAACTACTTTTTCTCTGCTGTTGATTTATTTTTTTTTAACTATTTGGACCTTATTTGCTCCCTTTCAAATCGGGGGCACGTCCCAAGTAACAAACCCCTGCGTATAGAGCAGTGACACGACGTAGTATTATTGTGTATAACTCTATGGTGGAGCCTTAATAGGTTAGCTGCAAGGGTCACTGCAGAGAAAAACAGAAGGGCCTCATACTGAAGCCGATGCTGTGAAGAGTGATTTCTTAGACCTAAAACGCGCGATTTTTGTTGTTGGAGAAAACAACGTTATTTTAAGCCTAAGAAATCCGCTCTTCCGTTGTTTTCCCCTCCATTTTTATGTAGTGCACCTTGTAGTTATGCCCAGTTGTACAGTAAAGGCCGTATCATCTTTGCCTCCCACAATGCTCCGCACAACGGCGAATCAAATAACGACGCGGCAAGTTTGCCAAGTGGCGTCATCGGTTGACAGAATTTGGAACCCTGGTCGGTTAGTTTGAAATTTCGCCGCTTGGTGTAGAGATGGCAGCACCTAGCAAACTTGCACGTCCTTCAATGTCAATGGTTGATTTTACTTGCCTAATTTGTCTTGATCTGGTCCGGTTTTTACTGTACGTGGCTGTGTCTATATACGGGCCTGGTCATTGTGATTTACATCGTTGGCTATTTCGTGATTCACGCTTCACCGACATCAACAGCTTAATGAAAACATTCGGCTCATGAAAAATTCTACCGTTCCAAACATTTGTGTCTCATCTTAACGTCACCGATCAAAACACTGTATTCAACGAAGAACAAAAACAATATTGGACCGTTACACACTCAGCTGTTGAGAAGAGCAGAGAACGTACCATTGTTCAAAGTGCGACTGCGTGGGAAAATCGTTGTGTAATTCGAGAAATTGTCAATATTGTGAATTAAGTTACGTCGCAGACAGCATCCTTCTGATTGCTCATCCAGGTGTTGCTGCCAACTGACAACAATATCAACTGAGAAACTACTGTAACATCAACTGTAATATCAACTGTAACACATTCAGCGTTACATCTCTTTTTCATTGTCTTTTACATTGTCTTGCAATGGTGTCGTGTAAGATTGAAAGGCGAAGTGGAAACTATCAGGACAAAATGCGATACGTAAAAGTTATAGTATGCTATAGGCTCGTACTGGCCATTGTGCCATGTCACGTGCGCCCTATGGCTGGCGCACTTCTGGCGCCCCTCAGGTAGTTTTTTTTTCCATCCCCCGAAGAATAATGAAAGCTGTATTTTGGATTGCTGTCCTGCCGGTGACCAATCCTGTCAAGCACAAATCCCCCATTACGCGTCATTTCCGTTGTAAGCCACTTTTCTTATCCCCTTCTCCCAAGAAAAAATTTCATAAATTGGTGGAGCAGAGCAAGCGAAGCGAGCGTAACCTATAACGGACACCAAATTGCAAAATGTTGGTTGGCTCCAAACGAAAGGTCGGATTGGAATGAAATTTGCTACTTCGCTTGAAACCCCCAAAAGAATTGTTGCTTCTGTCTAATAGTTTAAAGATTACTCGTTGCCACGGCAACGTGAAGCCTTGATACCGTGGTGCATTAATGAATAGGCCTACCCTCTAACGCCGCTGCTACTTGCAAAATTAAAACGGCATCTAAAAATTAGGACTAAAAGCTAGAGCCTATGCCTAAGAGCTAACACTTTTGGCCTAAATTGTGATGGTTACTGAAAGATTATAGTATGGTTTTAGATTATAATAGAGATCGCTGTTGCTGTGCGTGATGGAAGTGTGCGCCTCAATATTTTCTTTGGTGGCGTTGTCAAGGTTTACACCAGCGGCAGCATTGTCAACCTGTTGAATCTTTTGATTATTGTTAAAAAATATCGTTACTGATGATTGTTTGCCTTGCAGTTAAATGCTTTATTGTTAATATT
>JAHWFP010073320.1:0-20805 GCA_023313725.1 Lithobius niger | reverse complement strand
GCTGACCTCGTCAGTAAGGTGGGTCCCCGGTTGGCTCGTTTACGGGTGGAATGGTTTCTGGTCCGTGTGGCCAAGTAGATGATTGCGTAAAGCCAACTGAGTGGGGAGTGAACGTGCCAGTGCTGAAGAAACGGGTCAGCGAGGTGGATCGGTTGGTTTGATTCCTCCGGTTTTGGTGAGGGGGGGGGGGGAAGGAATTTTTACCTTTGTTGGGAATCCATTTGCTTAAGTGTCCAGTTGGAGTCTTGAACCGTGTTGCAGGGTGACTGGTGAATTGTTGGATGATTCGGTGTCGAAGGTTTTGATCGTTGATTCAGAGATGTGTAAATTTTGAGTGAGCACAACTTGTTAAAGGGCGAGTTCGATTGAGGATTTGTCGAATTTGAGTGATTGGAGCTATGGAATGCGAGGTCGTAAACAATCAAAATAGAGTGCCGCCGGATCACATAAAAGAGTTCACATTCCGAGAGTTAGATTTGGATAGAGTGGGGACATTTAAAGATTTATGGTCTGGCAATAAAAGAGAAGCAGTAGCCTTTTGCCCTGGATCAGCAGGATAAGCATGGGAGCTGACGATGAGTTTGAGAGATAGGTGGCGGATCTCTGGTTTACTGGGAGTGGAAGTTTGGTGCGTTAGCAAATTGCCACAGTTGGCGAGCAATGCAAGTTTCTTGTGGCATGGCTCTGTTGGCCTGTATCCAATCTTCTGCGATGGCGGCATGTTTTCTTCTTTCATTTTCAAGGAGGAGAGATGGTTCGAGGTTGTCGGAGGTTGATGGTGGACGCTGCTGGTATTTTACTATGTGTGGACCAATGCGTACTTAGAGTAGGGGTCGTACTTCGATTGAGTTTCCCGGTCGGTGGATGAAGGTTTGGCAGTTGGAAAAAATGGGTTTCCTTATAGGAGGTTGAGGGTGATGAAACTTCACGATTGGATATTTTCCCCAATAGGGGAAGAGAAACTACGAAATTTTGCGTCGGCGAGTTAGACTCGTTACTCAAGTTCTGGTAGCTGGATAGAAGATTGGCGATGTTAGTTTTCTGCGCTTGATTTTATTTGCACAGTTCAGTTTTGATTTAATTTGACTGAGACTTCCTTTGCAACCGGAGCACAGTTCTTTGAATATTGTTAATTGTTTTTGTTAGGGTCAAGTTTGTGAAGAAAAATGCCACGTAAAAAGGACTTGTGGAACTTCAGAGGTGGTGAATGGTTTTCCACACGAGAAAGGATTTCATTGTGGAGGGGAAGGTTGGATTGCTTGTAGTTTTTGCTGAGGTTGGCATTCCGTCGACTGGGCGATTGAGTGGATCCGGTGGTTGAACGGAGGTGGTTCCTTCAGGTTTTGTTTCGTTGGAAGGAACAGGTTTGTTTGCTCCAGAGATAGGCGCGAGAGAAGGTTTTGGTGACACTTTGGTGATAGGTTTTGTGGCTGAGGATTGGAGGTTTTTCCTCTTGCTCTTCTTTCTTCGATTTGACGAGATCTTTTGGCTGCAGCAATGTTCTTTCGGCAAATGAGTGCCCACTCTGTAGGTTCAATTGTGAAGCAAACAAAGCATGGATTTTCCACATTTTTTGGCACGCCGGGTGAGGGTCATATCTTTTCACTTTAGCGATGATGGGGGCACATTTTCAAGTGTCAGCTGGACGGACTTTTGATGGGTTAAAGTGAGTGTTTTGCCACCTCGAGGCGAGCCATGATAACGAAAGGAGGTGGAAAAAGCGTCCGAGTGGCGGGAAGAGAGGGAGATGATCCAGAGAAATGCAAGCCGAAGCGTGGCTAGGAGGCATGGTGATCAAAAGAGGCCAGAAACCTTCAGCTTGACCCACGGAATGGAGCGCAAGTTTGAACGTTGTAGTGGTAGCGGAGTGGCAATTGCAGTCTGGAACAAGACTGGAAGCCGGGATGAGATGAGTGCAAAAATCTTTATTGTAGCATACAGGTTGCCGGACAGTAACTTGTTGAAAAGATCATGTTCGGTTGATTATGGTGTGAGCTGGCACATGAGATGGGTCAGAGTTTAAACAGGTGCGAATTGGATGGTGAATGCGAATGCATGGCGAGCGTCCGGGAAGTATGGAACGTGGATGTCGGAAGGGTGTCGAGTTAACCATGGGATGCGACGAATGCGAATGCAAAGTCAAATGCTGTGGCTTAGCCAGTGAGCGTGAACGCGAATGCTTGGCCGTGTTTGAAATGCAGAGTGAGGGTGCATGCTAACGACGAAGCGAACAATATTTGACGAGAGCTTGAGACAAGGGAGACCAATGCAGTTGTGGGTTGCGAATGTGATGAATGATTGATGCAAAATGAATAACAAACGCTTGGTTTGAGTGAGCGGGGGTCGGGCGAGCGCTTGACTTGATAGAAAGTGAGCATTGGCGGCTTGTTGGTCGATTAACGTTGAGCTTGCTTGGAAGATTTATTTCGAATTGAGTGTCCATGACAAGAGCATGGAGGCAAGGACAGAGGATCGAACAGTGGCAGCTTGCAGGGAGGGCGAAATGGGCCTTCGATAAACATACTTTCTTGGCGGACGCAACGAATGTAGCGAACATGATGAACAGGACAGGTTGATGAAAATCTTCATCTAGTTAGGGCAACGTATGAACCTTGGTGTAAAAAAGGGCTTGTGGGCTTATTGCACGAGGCTGCAGATTTCTTCAGAGTGTGTTCTCGCTGGTTTGGTGATGCAAGACCACGGTGTAAGGATCATCAGGGGCTTGCAGGATGCGAGGCCGACGAAAGTTGCACATCCAAGGCGAACGTGACATGCCAGGAAGGGCGAAAAGGACTCTGAACGTTGTAAATTCAAGGTGAATGCAACAAGTGTGAATGGTTGGACCCTTCTTGCGGGGAGGCCGTAGCTGCGAATTGCTGTAGGTTCAAGGCGAGATCAGCGAGCGCAACGAAGGTGGGGAACGCGAAAGCGAACGCTCAATGGTTCTTGGGACGCCATGACGGGTTCAGCGAACGTTGAGTGTTCATGGTGAACGTGACGAATGCAAATGCTCAAAGCACATGGAGGTCTACTTCTTGCTGGGATGATGACAAACGATTTGAGAATGCGAATGTATTGGCGACTGCGGTGCAGTGTGTCAGCGCTTGGGTTGATGCGAGAAAGAAGAACGGCGAACGCTTGGCCGCCGGAGGTTATACAGCAGCTTAAGGGCGAACAGTAGGTCAGCGGCAGTGTAGACAGGTCGGCCGCTGGACGGTGACGTGGGGAGGGCGAATGCACAGCAAATGTAATAGTTGTTGACGAATGCTTGGCGCAGCTGGCCGCCATGAAGATGAAAGACGAGCGATTCGGAAGCAGATGGGTGAGTGATGAAGCGGCGAATGCTTTGACGGAGATGGGTAACAGTGGCGGATGAGGTCGTGCCAGAGGCTGGAGGAAAAGAGATGGCTGCCGGCTCGTCCGAGCGCCATTAATAGGTAGTGTATTTTTCCATCCGCCACTGGAGCAGAGCAACCTTAGTTTTGTTACCAGATATTTCTGTGTCTTCTGGATGGATTAAACTATGCACTGAACCCAGTGAATGAACACTGGTCATTACTGAGTAAAAGCAAGTTTCAAACTAGTAAATGAACACAGCCACACTTCACATTTACACAAGGGCACCACAGTAAATTAAACGCCAAAATACTGAAATCAGGTCATCCATCAACCTTTGTGAATACTGTCACATTGATCTATTTAAAAAAGGGCGATGAACACTCGCCTTATTTTTGGACGGCAAGCTTCAGTCTTCAGGGAAGGCTCAGCCTGGCAACCATCCAGAACCATGCCCTTTCAGGAGCTAATAAAAAGCTAGTACACCACTTAAACAATCCACAGCAGTCAATTACAGGATGAAATTTGTTTCGTTTCGCAAAGTGCTTCAGGCTTCAGTGTTTATCAGAATCACTGTCCTGTTTGCTGAAGCGCTTGTGACTACCGTTTTCAAGCGTAGATAAAGTGCTCCAAAGAGCGCTAAGCAGAAAAACTTATTTAGCTTAGCATTAAGATGGCCGCACCTGTGAACATGGATAGGATACTAACAGGAAGGAAGGATGGATTGAAATAATTGCCAATATTTCAGCCTAATAGTAGACTTTACAGAGGCTAACAGATACCATGAAGATAATTGGCTGAATTAAACTACATGTTTGCATGGCGCTATGCAATACATTTACATAAATTTAGTGCCGAAGATTGCTATTACACTGTAAGAGCTCTTACGAGACAGTTAAATATTCACCTTAAATCTTCATCTTCACTCTTCAGTGCTGGAAGTAAGTGCGTTATTTACCACGAGTCAAGAGGAAGTTCGTTGGGTTTGGAAGGATTGTGAGTTTGGGTGCTGGTGGCTAACTGCATGAAGACCACCAGTAGGGGTTGTCAAAAATTTCCAAGTTTCGAGGTTAAAACCTTTGAAAATCTTTTGACTTTTGGTTTTGCGTGATCGAACTGTGAGTATAAGTCAAATACTTATAATAGTAGCGGATTTCTAATACCGTCAGCCATCTTCTTTTCTACCACAATCTTAATCGTCCAGTCTGCTCACCGAATGTCTAGTGGCGACGTCAGCATTAAGCCAAAAGAAACTATTTACTAAGCGCTTTGCCAAACAAAATGCATGGACTCTGTCTAGATGAATCCAAGAAAGCTTATCTGGAGACATTTACGAAAGAACTGTTCATTCACTGGATGTGTTCATTCACTGGCATTGATGAGATTCACAGTAGGTTAAAGAAAATCTTTTGTTAAGAATGCCACAGAAGCAATTTTTTCTTATTTACGTTACTCAACTAGGTAGGTTTTGCCAAACGAAGGCGCGGCTTAAATTTCGTACATAACTGTTTTCATACGTATGTTACTGCCATTTTCTTTGCAAAGAGAGTAAAACCTGTTAACTTCACAGCTACAAGACAAATTACTTTTCCCAGACCCAAACCGAAAATTAAAATTTTTTGTTACAAAAGAATATAATACTGCACCTCTCGAAGAGATAAATCCAGCACAACATCTTTCGCTACCAAATTGCCCAATCTTTTCAGAAACCATACGGGTCGCTCATCCGTCTCCATTTTACCTAGAACAAAAAGTAAATAAAATAATGAACTTTATATAAATAGGCAGTATTTGTAAAAAAGTACATCAATGGTGATTTAAAAGTCACTGTGTGGACTCTTCCCAGCACCACATGGAAACCACATTATCGCAGGCAGTTGACGCGTGGCATAACACCCAGGTTTGCAAAATATTTCTGGTGCCGACGCACAAATCAATGAACTTATTGGACCACCAAGATAAATCGAAATGGTCTTTATGTCATACAGCAACCTATCAATTACCATCAACAGACTGTTAGAGCCTGCCACTAAGCACAAGGAAAATCCAAACGCACACCGTGAACAATACGAGGGATCCCAAGAACAAGCCCAGTGGTCGGCTACCTGCCGAGTGAACGCCACATCCAATTCCACGATGGCACCATAAAAAAAGTTGCCGGACACGAAAAGGAAGCCCTTGCGCAAGGGAATCTCGATAATGGGAATTTAGACTTGTTAGCAAGTGATTTTTTGCTTGTGCTTGGTGGCATGCTTAAAAGCCCGAACTTGCATAGCGAATTTGCGAAGGGGTCCCCGGCCAACGTAAACAAGCACACCCCAGTAGTTCGAGTAGCCACCATGCAGTCAAGTCAATGCCTAATCATCGTAACACCTCATTAACTACATATATAATACGGAGCAGGCGGCCAAGCCACCGGCCACGCAATTCCGTCGTACTATCAAGTACCCCACCCTGTAGTGTCATCTGTTGATGGGATTCGCCTGCAAATTCGGGTTGGGACACTTTTCCAATGTCTTTGAACATATGGCACCACTTACAAACCTGCCATGTCGCCGAATATCGAAGGCCTTGGACTACAAGTACAGGTTATAACACTTTTTCCAAAGTCTTCGAAGAGATGGCGCCCCTTACCAGACCTACTGCACCGTTTTTGGGTTTTTTGGTATTGTAGTAGTACCTTAGCGCAAACAAAGTTTTAGTCGCGTGGACTGTGCCAATGTCGGCGTTTGAGCTAAAAAAAAAAACCTGTATCTACTAACCCAGGCGAACAGTAGGTCAGCGGCAGTGTAGACAGGTCGGCCGCTGGACGGTGACGTGGGGAGGGCGAATGCACAGCAAATGTAATAGTTGTTGACGAATGCTTGGCGCAGCTGGCCGCCATGAAGATGAAAGACGAGCGATTCGGAAGCAGATGGGTGAGTGATGAAGCGGCGAATGCTTTGACGGAGATGGGTAACAGTGGCGGATGAGGTCGTGCCAGAGGCTGGAGGAAAAGAGCTGGAGGAACAATTGGTTCTTAATTTCGAGGCCCCCAGTGGACCTCGAAATTGGCAGCCTGATACGATGGAAAGGCGCATTTATTTCCTAAATGTTTACTTCCAGAAAGTAGTAGAATTGGTTTTAAGTGGGCGGCAACAATCGTTACTTGCAACACTGTCGCAATGCACAGTACAGAGGAGGAGGAGGAGGAGGAGGATTGTTTCAAAGGATTAACTTAAACATAGGGTTACTTGCTTACTGAATGCTGGATTTCTCAGGGCTTTTTTTAGGCTTCAGTCAAACATACGCATGTGACTTTTCCGGGGCTGCACCAAAGGGGAAATGTCACGGGGAGGCGTTTTCGGGGGATGCGGGAGAGGGCGCCAGGGCAAGTGTGTGTGTGTGTGGGCAATGTGCGCTACCGAAGTGAATTGTTTTAAAGGATTAACTTAAAACATGGGATTACTTTATTTGCTTACTGAATGCTGGATTTCTCAGTGGTAGGGTTTCTTTTAGTCTTCAAACGACTTTTCCGGGGATGCACCAAAGGGAGAATGTCACAGGGCGACGTTTTCGGGGAGGGGGAGACACGTATGCAAATCCAGGAGGGGCCAGGAGTGTGGGGATTGGGGGTTAAAGTAATTGTGGGGAGAGGGCATATGTGGGAGCCATTCACATGTTAGGTCTTTGGCTTGATAAATTTAAAACCAAAGACCAAACACCGGGAGGGAGGCGGGGTGGTGCGCAGCATGAGCACGGGCACAACTAGTTAGGCGGTATTATTTTGAGCTTGTTTGCATGAGTTCAGGGTTCAGGTTCCTTCAGTGATTTATTTTGCTAAATTACAACCATACAACAGTGAGACTGGACTGTACACCATAGAAATAAAATTTCTAATGACACCACCCAAGCAGCGTTTTGTCAACCTCGAGCTTAAGATGGAGGGCGAAAGCAAACAAACAGCTTGCATTACAAAGACCTTTTTACCGGCCCTCCGGACCGGCCGGCTAAAAATGGGTTCTTTTACCTACGAACACATACATAACCTGTTAATTTCACATTCATTGCTCCTCAATGGATGTCTTGATGCTGCTGTTGCACCTTGAGATCTTGAAGCGTTGTAGCCAGCCAGCTCGGCAACCCCACACCGCGCATGCGCGGGCCTCCTTATAAGAATGTCAGCTCAGTGTCATATTTTTTGTCTTAATTGTCTAAAAGGTGACTCAAGAGAAAGGCAAGGTGGGCCTGAAGATATTGTTTCTCCCCTTCCCCCACCGCAAAAAACAATTTTAGCCGGCCTTCACGTGGACCGGAAACTTTACGTTTCTTGCTGCTTCGGGAAAAATCCAATAACTGTCAATTTTTGCATTGACAAGCCGACCTCGGCAAAGTTGGTGGCGGGCACCTTATGAGAGAGTTCCCTGAGGGCCAGTTGAATGTTGTTCGATGTGGCCCAGGTAGCGTATCAATTTGTCCATTAAGTGCAGTAGTTTTGGCACAGGAAAGGTGAATCCTTTTTTTTTTTATAAAAATGGTTGGTGCGGGACCTCTGTTCTTTGGTTTGGGAGGTTCCCAATTTGTTTGGGAGTGGTGGCAGGTTTTTTTTTTTTAATAGTTTAGTTGATTAGGTTGACACAAGTGGTTTGTGAAAGAGAAAGGGTATTTTGTTAATTTTGAGTTGTTTGCCGACCCGGAGGTAAAAACGGGGAGGTTTGTACGTCTCCCTCTGAGATGAAAGTCAAATGTTGGAATGAATTCCAAACATTTTTTTTAATTTCTATGTTTAGGGGGAAAGGTGTTTGATTTTTGAAAAGAATGGAGGGGCCGAACGTTGGTCCACTCCTGCCCGGAGGTGGGGGGCGTCTATTCGGGGGGTATAATAAGTGGGTTCGGCAACATTAGGTTGATGGTGGGCGATTTTTTTTAGCATTTGTGATTTCAAATGCCCATCGAGTAACCCTTTGCTTTTGCTCTGCATAAGTCTCAGGATGGGTCATAAGTCTGGGTGTTCGACAGTTGTGCGAGTCCATCAGCTTGTGGTTCAAAGGTGGCAGTTATATTGCCAAATGGAAAATGCTAGTATGTCATGATTTGTACAGGTTGACATGATGGTTTCCCAGAAATTTGTGATGTCAGCTTCGGCCAAATTTGGATTTGGAGATGGTGACAAGGAGGTGTCTGACCAGGCAGGGGCCACTATCAGATTTTGAGGAGTGTGGCAGGAATTCTTGGGTCCGTTGGTTTCGAAGAAAGTGAATGTTGGAAACCGGGGGAGGGGGGGGGGTGTAGCTTGGTTTACGATTTAGTGTGATGGGCTCGTTCAGTCCTTCGTGGGGTGCGGTTGTTGGTTGATCCTTGGTTGAGTGTGTGCCTGGCTCAACATTAGGTTTGCAAATGATTGAAGCAATTCAGCATTCCTGGATTGTAAGGTTAGTATGGTATTTGAGTTTTTTATTTTCCTCTTTGAAGGATTGGAAAATTTTTTTCAACTCTTTGAGTGTTCTTGGAAAGTAGATATTTTTGTTTGTCATTTACTTTTAGTTTATGGCGTAGGAGGATCTTCACAGAGGGATTTCAGGAATGTTTTGTTCAGAGTCAAGTCCACAGAGTAGAATTCTCATTTTGGGTGGCATTTTCATTTGGGATTGGAGTTTCTTCCAGTGTTGGGAGATTTTCGTGTTCAACTAGTGATGGATTGGATGATGTAACATCATCATCGTCCATGTTATCGGGATTAGTTCGAGGTGAAGGAGAGCGGGGTGTCGCTGCAACAGCTGGATGAAAATAGGGGATTCATCCTGAAGGCCAACTTAGGAAAGTTCCCATGGAATGGGGGAAGAAGGGCTTTCATTGTCGAGTGAAAATGTCCAGTGAAGGTATAAAATACTCGCTGTATCTTGGGGTGTTCCAATCCGGATCTGGAGTGACGGAGCACAGCTACACAACACAGAATGTGATGATGCAGGGGTGCTTATTAAAACCAAAGGTTAACGGGATGATGTTATCTCTGGAGTTGGAGGCGCTTTGGAAATTGTGGATGAAGGTGCATGCTTCCTCTTCTATTAGGTTGGGCAGAGCTCAAAAGTGGAAATTCATTCTGAATTTTCTTGAACAGTTTGTTACCGTACGTAGGAAATTCTGGCATTTTCGTAAGGCTGAAGCGTGTTGCATGCTAGCAATTCGCCGCCACCGAGTATGCGTGATTGTAACACAGATGGAACAAGGATTGTGGTAGTACTCGCATTTACGGTGATACTGGCAAACGAGTATGTGGTTAATCCTGGGCAAAGACCGGTTCCTCCATCATCAATAGAGGTCTACTTCGTCGTCAGTTAAGTTTTTTGCATACTTCGTTCTCACTATTGTTGAGGGGTGCGACGGAACGCTAAACAGGCGAGAGCATGTTGTCGACTTTGTCGCAAGATGGCGTTGTGGTATAGCAGCGGAAACGAGGATGGGCGTGACCAAAATGAGCGTGGGGAAGGTTGGGCAGGATGAAGCGACAGAGAGAAGGTGGTTTGTTGACTGAGATGGGATCGGTGCGTTGCCCACGTTGACGGGCGAAAGCGTCATGTAAGGGGGAGTCCGGATATTGCAGCCTTGCTACCAAGTGGAAAGGTTTTGAAGGTTGGGCCGTTCACGAGGTGACGTAGCCTATAGACGGTGCATGTGGGAGGCGACGGGAAGGTAATCCAGGTGTCGTCGTGATGATCCCAAGGGTCAAATTACTCAACTTTCGGACAGTTTGATGATTCCGAATTTTTTTTTTTTAGACAGAGGGTAGAGGCCACGGTTATCTTCCAGTTGGTGCAGGTGAAAGCTAGGTGGGGCGTCTGTCAGGTTTAGCTTTCGTATGGTGGATTAATTCCAGGAAGGGACTCACGCTGACGTGGGCGAGGGCCGGCGTGGTCGTTGTTTGTTGAATCCAGCTTTCGGACGGTGGCTCAATCCCGGTAAGGGAAGGCAGCCACAGTGATATTTTTGAGGAAGAATAGCGGGGTAAAAAGGAATCCGTTCAATCATCTTTCAGACGGTGATCGGTCCCGGGAAGTAACGGGAAGGAAGCCACGGTGTTTTCCAGGTGAAGCGGGTGAAAGCTAGCTAGGGCGTGCGTTTTTGGCTTTCAGTTGATGGAATGGTCCCTTGACAATGGAGAGGATACCAGCGTGTCGTGAGTGTCAAGCCGAGTTTTGGCGGTGGATCAGTCCCAGGAAACAACTGGAAGGGAGCCACGGTGTGTTCATGAGTGTGTGAAGCGGACGAAACTAGTTCGTCCACCCGGCTTTCGGATGGTCAATCAATTCAGGGAATACACGGGAGGGGAGCCATGGTGTCTTCAGAATGCGTGAGGCGGGAAAAGTGCTCGTTCAGCCAGTTTTCGGACGGCAGATCGGTTCCGGGAGGCCTAAGCCTGCGTTCAAGCTTAACTTGTAGAAAAAGATCACCCACTTGAAAAACGGGAATGAAACCATGTCATTTTTTCCTTAATGAACTGGCCTTCTCATGACCCAGTTTTTAGTTTTATTGGAAGGGGGTAGAAGTTTTCACTCTGACCAGCAGAAGAGCTAGGCTACTTATTTTTATCCATTATTACACAACAGGCACATGTAGGCGCACCCGCCCCTCAAGCGTAAAATAAATGCAGTTCATCATGGTTGACATAGAAATAAGCTCAGCTGGTATTGGAGGTATATATGGTTTGATGGTTCAAAAGTTAATAGGCCTAAGCCTATGTTAGGACAAACTCTCATCCCGTTTCTCTTTAGGTCGTGTGGGTAGGGAATGAGCAAGTAACGCTGTAATTCAAGATTTTTCCAAACTTGATAAATTCCCCGATTTTTCCCGGTTTTCCAGGTAGAACGCTACCCTGATTCAATGTTAAGACACAGATTTGACAAAAACATCCATACACCAACCTATTCTAGTATCAATCTAGCAGCAGTTGCCACGTGGCCAGTACACCTTGGAAACCACACTCCATTTCACAATTTCTACTCGCCACGTACCAAATGCGTCTTGCACGATTTCTCCAATTTACACATTAAAACTGTGCAACTTCAGCAACTTCAATATTAGTGCAGAAAAGGATGTTAAACAGGGTGGTCTACAAAAAAAACTGACGACCCCAAGTTTTCCAAGTCCAACTTATCTGGTTAGCACCCTTCAGAAGCAGGAGAGGACAAATCTTCCCATGAACATTGCCCATCCATCCTATCCCAACATTGACCGACTAGTAAGACCAGAGCTCGCCAAACATCTCAGCAGGCAATGGAAATCAGAGTTTGAGCGCGCGATAAAGATCAGTGATCCAACGGAAAATGCGGCAAATTCAAATTCTGATTCACATTCTGACACTGCCTAAAGCAATGTGAACCTCGTTTTGTACTGCGTTTTTTGCCTGGATTTCTGAGGTGGACGCTGCGTAATTCTACCGAAAATTCAAGTGGACAGAGTTTGTGATTGTTCATTTTTTAGTGGTGGTGAAGTGTAAACTTTGAATTGCAATGTCGTACTCATGCCACAGTAAACACCGCTTGCCGGTATTTTTCCACATATTTTTGGTTCCGAGGGATGCTAACTAGAAAAGTAGGACTTAAAAAATTTAGGGTCGTCCGTTTTTTGTGGACCACCCTGTATAACCCATATTAATCTGAGCATAGCGCCGCAAACCGTTCGTCTCTAACTTTCACCGTTCCTGAGATACACCCTCCGAGTGGCATTCTCTGTAGTAGTCACCGTTTTGGGGAGTTAAGGCCAACTATTCCACCGTCCAAGCGGCCAACTATTGATTGCCATTCGCTTGTTAAATGGCAAGTGACGACTGACAATGGGAAGGTTGCAATGAAACCCATGGCGGACAGTTTCCGTTTTCTGTGGCACTAGCGTGGCAGGCTTCAGCTGGGTTAGTAAGCCATTATCAGGAACCCACGAAAAAATCGCAAATTGGGTCCATATTTCATGACAATTTTATAGTGGGAGTATATTGTGTACCATGCGGTGGGAGCGATGCAGTAAATCACTACGCACTAAATTAAACTAAGTCTACTCTGCCTAATGTCTAATAGTAAAAGAGATTTACATCTAAGAGGGCTTTAATCACTGGCGATTCAACACTGTAGCAAGCGGACAACCTCTCATGAATCTACAAGGGCCATCAAACCCCAACATCAAGTTCCTGGTAACGAGTTGGCGGCACACCTCTTGCGCAAATGGAATCGTGCGAGCGTTGAGCAGACGACACGCGATAAGTGCAGTGGACAACTGTTTCCACACATTTTCAAAAACACTAGCACTCGTGGCAATGTACAGCAGAAGCAAGAACAAGAAAGGAAGCCTGAGGAAGATAGGAGACCAAAATTAACACCACTCGGACTATTAGGTCTATCGAAAATTCGCAAAATACCGTACTGAATGTATTTTTGTTATTGAATTTGAGCGTAACACATGTGATCGATTGAACAGCGAACAAATGCTGGCATAAAATCACATGACACCACTTCCAACACTTCACGATTTGCAGTCCCTTTCAGCACCAAATTACGTAGAAATGGAGAAAAGGAGCACGGATCTGACAGGAACCATCGTAGCAAATAGGGACTGGTCGATTCATTTTTTGGTGTTTGGCATTCGATTTTTGCCTACCAGGCTAGCCCCACCCGATTTCTAATTTTCTTTTAGTAACATTAGTATAACTAGCTTCCAACTCGCTCCCACTTTCACTTTCAGCAGCGCCAACCTTCACCAATGTCGGTCGCCACTCGCCAAACGGCGAGGAAAATTCAGCAGTTGGCGACTTGGTTTTTAGAGCTACTCGCCAAAATGGCGACTGATTAACAAACCCTGATGCTTAAATTGTCATATCTCGGGAACCGTATTAGCTAGAAACAAGCGGTTTGCGGCGTTGCGTGCAGAATTACAAGGGCTCTCCAACCCAGTGTGCAACAATGTCGGTAGTCACTTTAGTTGATTGGAGAGTTTGATTAATGCAAACAATATTTATGCATTAAGTAGTAGCACACCTGCGAAAATTGTTTTTACATGGCGAGGAGGTAATGGACAATGGCGAGTGCATTTTAATGTCTACCAGCCAAATGGCGAGTGCCACACAATGCACATTCGTGAAGGTTGAGCAGCGCCATTCGCCATGGGCCTACCTGCTGCACCAATGTACTCCACTTTTTTTTTTTTATACAACTGAGATTTGCTACAATTTATACATAGAAAATGATATTTAAAAATTTAAAGCAACAAATCAATCTTGGATTTTTCGAACACCATACAAAAAACATGATATAAAATCTTAAAAACAGGTTTCGGTTTTCAGTAAAGACCGGAAATTGTTTTGATTACCAGCCCATCCCTAGCAGCAAAGTCAGGACAACACAAGGCCTAGCTGGACAAATTAGCAAATTTCTGCCATCTCATCAACTTTTGACATTCCAGTAGACTACTTTATTAAATCTTGACAAGACCTGTCCACTGACAGAAGAGCCAAACCAATAGGTTAACACTAATAATTCAAGCCTAACAAAAAAATGGTATGCTTCGCGGAACCCGACCGACCCTAACTTTTCCTTCAGACCCTAGCAGTTTTTTCACAAAAAAAATTGCACTATCACGACTTCCTGTGTACGGGAACGGAAACTGGAAACCGTCAAGATTAAGATACGCGGTTCACGGCATTTTGCCCAGGAAATCACAGAGTATCTCCCTAGCTATCTCCTAACTATTTGATACCATTATTTAATTTTTGAATATAAATAAATATTGAGGTTTTCAAGAAAACTACACATATTACATGATAGTTGAAAAAATATTGCGGATTACAATTTGTGCTTTTAATTTTTTCGGAACTTCCAAAGTAGTACTGCGTAATGTTTTATTTTAAATTAAATTTGAAAATTTGTTTGTTCATGTAGGCTTTGGTCCAAGATTCTATTTAATCCGATCCACAACTTGTAGGAGTTTATTTTTATTTTTTAGAATTGGGACTCCCCTTATTCAGGCCTAATACATTTTTTTGTAATGTGGTGTAGCCTAATCCAGTAGTCAGAGGCATTCCCAATGTCACATTCGCTGTCCGATGCTTCCCTACTTGGTGAAGCTTCCCTGCTGGTCAGGTTCTACTACGTCAACAAAATAGGAGGGTAGAGTTGCAGGCGAAGTGTTGAGTGTTGGCATATTATTTGCATTTGTTGTTCCACGGGCCCAGTGCAAAGTTTTAAACTGAGGTCTCTTAACCCATACCCATAAACTCATTATTGGGGTGCCCTGAAAAATCTTTTTTTATACTAGTAATAATTAGTGGCATAGAGATAAACTAAATAATGCTGGAGGTATGGTTAGCAAACGAAGGGTCAGAAGGGGGACAGTAAGCTTCCAACCAACAATCCGCAAGATATTTTTAGATTTTTAACTTCCGCATAGTGTTGAGCATGAAGGTGATGGATTTTATCTCCTACCCTGCCTGCCCACGTTTGCCTTACACGAATTTAAGTTGAAAAGTAAGCTTACAGGTGTTTCTTACTGGTGCTTTTAGGTCTTGTTTTACTGATTGTTGGTTTTCCTGAGTAACAGTTTTGCTACATGCAATCAAACCTATTTCTGTGGGTCCGACAATTTGCCCCTTTTGCTTCCCCAACCCCCCACCCCTCATTACTCCCAGTCATGCAGTGGTAAACAAAATTAGTGTTGGGCTATGGTTAGCAAACGAAGAGTGAGAAGAGGATGGCCCCAGCTACCAAATAATTCTGGTTAAGATATAAGGTTTACTCTTATTTATCCATAACAAAATTGTACAATTTTCTTAAACTCCAGTATTTATGCAGAAATATTAGTTATTTAGCCCTGATAAATCTGAGCATAACGCCACAAACCGTTCGTCTCTAACTTGTACGGTTCCAGAGATACCCCTTTTTTTAGTGGCATGCTCTGTAGCTAGTCACCGTGTAAGGCTAAATTCCTAGTCGCCAACTGTTGATTTCCACTCGCCAAATGGAGAGTGGCGCCTGACATTGGAAAGGGTTGTTGAACATGAAGCTGACTGATGTTATCTCCCATTCCGCTAGTCAAAAAAGTAATTACCTTACTGGGAGCTTAGTTCAGTTTTACTAATCGTTGCTTTCCCCGAGTAACCGTTTTGCTACATGAAGTCAAATCTATTTCCCATGGAGAACTGAGTAGCCTAGTTCATAAAATTGTAGATGTGGCGATTCTGAAAACATTAAGAAAAAAACCGCACGAGATTGCTCCTGTCAACGGCGGCGACGCTACCGGGGGAAAGAAGGGGGGGGGGGCGTGCACGGGTGGGATTGCCTCGGAACATTGTTCCGTGCTCACCCAGCTAACCGTTACTCAAAACTTAGAAGTAAAAAATACAAATATAAGTTGTTTGTATTATTAATACAGTGGTTTATATTAATAAAATTGAAAATACGTCAGACTCCAATATTAAACTTTAATACCCAGCTGATTAAAAGAATGTTGGTAGTTAGGCATAGTGTTAGACGGGGAGGTGGCCTATGGCAATCTTATTGTGTTCTGGCGTCACTACTGCTCTTCGAGAATAGGTGCCAGAGCACTGCTATTGTCCGTGCCTACAGGATGAAATCACTGCTTACTACAGCACTGGTGGCTGGCTGTTGTATATTTGCCCCCCCCCCCCCCTCACCTCCCGTTGCGTCGCCACTGTTGACAGGAGCAAGCTCTACGATTACACGAACTATTCTCCATTTGTTCTCATTGGAGATAGGTTTGATTGCCAATCAGTAAAATGGGACCAAAAAGCACTGTAAGCACTAAGTTAAACACCTGTAAGCTTACTTTCCAACTTAAATTTGTATAAGGAAAACATGGGCAGGCAGGGTAGGAGATAAAATCCATCGCCTTCATGCTCAACACTGTATGAAGGAGTTAAAAATCCAAAAATATCTTACAGATTGTTGTTTGGAAGCTTAAAAGTTCCCCTCTGACCCTTCGTTTGCTAACCCTATCTCCAGCATTATTTCGTTCATCTCTACGCCAGTTATTACTAGTATAAAAAAAAAGTCTTTTAGATTAGTAATGTCTTTTCAGGGCACCCCAATAATAAGTTTATGGGCCTGAGAAAGAGACCTTCAGTTTAAAACTTTGTGCTGGGACCAGGGAACAACAAACGCAACTCATATGCCACGACTAACACTTCGCACTGCAGCTCTCCCCTCCTACTTCGTTGACATAGAACAACCTGACCAGCAGGGAGGCTTCGCCAAGCAGGGAAGCATCGGGCAGCGAATATGACATTGGGAATGCCTCTGACTGTACGTTCGAGATATCCTATAGCTAGCCGAGGCAATCAAATTAAATTTTTGTTTTTAATGTTGGCTGAGCGAGCGAAGCGCAGTCTATAACAGACACCAAATTGCAAAATGTTGGTTGGTTGCAGTTTTGTAGTTAGGGTGGAGCCCAAACTAAAGGTCGGATTGGAACATGAAATTTGGTACATCGCTTGATACCCCCAAAAGTATTGCCGAGCCAAAATCTGCTGCAAATCAAACTATTATGGAAGAAATTACAAATTTTCTTATTTATTTCTAACACTCGCCATTGTAAAATTTAGAATCCTAAATAGTTAAGGGATTCCGTTAACGATACACCTTAGCATCATTTGAAAAAAAAATGCTTGGAGGGATTCTTCAGCATGGCGACGAAACTGGCATTTACACTAGCGATGGGAATACCGAATACGAAACCTAAATCGTCGTTACACGGCGAAGCTATACATATAAAACTTACAGGAGACCTATTTACACACATCTCTGCGTCTATTAGTTTAAAGATTCCTCGTTGCCACGGTAACATGTCTTGATACCATGGTGCATTAATGAATAGGCCTAATCTCAAACGCAGCTGCTACTTACGAAATAATGTGATCATTACTGATTGATTATATGGTTTTAAGATCGCTGTCGCTGCGCGTGATAGAGGTGTGCGCCTCTATTTTCGGTGGTGGCGTTAAGTATTAGACCAGCGGCTGCAATGCCAACCTGCTGAATCTTTGGATTGTTTGGCTTACAGTTAAATGCTTTAATTATTAGCATGTTGTAATCTAGGGAAGGCACATCGAGCAGCAGTAATTATTGAATGCCAGAATCATTAGCGGCGGCAGCCCAACCAAACGTGACAAATGTGCAGTTTTATTTTTAGTTGGCCGCGATGTCTCGCATGTTTAGTATCAGACGTGGAAAGAACTTAATAACTAAACTGACACTAAATGATGGAGCAAACAAAAGACAATTAACATAAATATGAAACGTAGCTTTGGCCTGTTTGAAAAAAAAAAGACAAAGGCCTGCAAATAACATCAGTACGTTGCACCAATAGGCAAAGAACCCAAACTAGCCGAGTGAGCATTTCTCCCAGATTTTTAAGGCGCATTAACAAACATGGTACAGTCATTAAAATAAACACTATAATATAAATTTCAAATAAAGGTCTGTCCGCTCCACCTACAGTAGGCCCAAAGCCGGTTTCCTAGTAATAAAAATTATTTTGGTGGCAATCTATCAGAACCGGTTTAACCGCAATCAGAATTATGGTATGGTGACATTGAAGTTTACGTTACTAACGTGATTTTTACATAGGCGTAGATACAAAAAAAAATGTAAAAAAAAAACCAATTATCCGACCTACCAACCATATTTTTTTTCCGCTTAGCAAACTATTTTTTCCTTTGGCCTTATTTGGGTAACCTATAGTTATGGAAAAACGCCATTGTCATGAGACTGGCCACTCTTCTGAACAAAAACAAAAACGATGCACCAAGTCTGTCAGTGGAGAAAAGGACTGCTGCTGGGAACGGAACAGACCCTGACAAGAAATTTCGAGTGACGGCCTTAAGTGCTAAAGGCAAAGAAAAAAAAATGGTTTGGTTTGCGTTACCCACCCGACTCCATTTTTACGCCAACCCTACACTTTTTTTTCCGTCCAAGGAAAAAAAAAATTCTCATTCCTATTTTGACGCTCCATCCTACGATACAAAAATGGTTCAAATCCTTCCCCGAAAAAGGAAAAACGTTGTTCCGTGAACATGAATGTATCTTTATTGCATAAAAAAATATTAAATTACAATTTTTTAAGTAGAGACTTTCTGATTTGGTAACAAAACAAAAAGTGCAAAAAAAATAGTTTACCGACCGACCGACCCCATTTTCTAACTGCGTAATGCAAACTAAATTTTTTTGTTTGGCCTAACGGAAGAATAAGAACAACTGGCTTAGTGGTTATCATCAAGTAGATTAGCTTCCCGCTGTAGTACAATTAGCCTACCACTTGTGAACCAAGCCCTATTCACTTGCTTCGAAATCTGTGCAACTTTTCTCAAATGCTCGCGCGATAGACTACGAACTAAACACCCCCACGGCTACTTCCCGGCAGATCCGAAGATGGTGGTGACGTGCATCATTAACTGACTGCTAGAGCGATTCCCGACAGTGCGGCAAGCCACACATGCATGGTGTCACATTTCATAAATTTCCCAACAAGAAATTGTATCCATATAGAGTTTTGAAATGGGTGAACGCCTGTCAACGGCTTGACTTTGCTTTTAACTGGTTCTGTGTTCGCTTAACTTATTTTGCATTGGTTTCTGTTACGTTTTTCAAACCCACTGAACAAATTATGTTATCATAGGCAAGATAACATTAACACCACGTAAATTAACAATGCTATGTCAAGTTTGGTAAATTCGATTTCGCTAAGGTGACAAATTCATAACATACATTTCGGTAAAAATCTATGCGTTGACAGTATGGTTGGTGAAACGCTGGCTGGACCGCCGGTTCAATTACGCTTTATTTACACGAGGCAGGCACTGGTCACGTGGCTCAGAAGTCAGTTCCGCGTAGCCCGCAGTTTTGTGCTCTAGTGGCAAAATTGAGAAACTATAAGAGTCTTTCAACCGGAGTTTTGCACGCAGTGCTCGAACGGTAGTCTAGCGCGAGTTATCCCAAAACGAAAGTGTAGTTATTAGTCCAACAGTGAACTACTGAAAAACTTCTTTCCAGGCCATTTCCAAAATTACACGTGCCCTCTGCCGGAGTAACCATTAGTAAATGGTTATTAGTAATTAGTAAATCCTTTACACTTGTACGCAACCGCTATTCCTCACGTGGGACCACTTTGCTGCAGTAAAACCTAACCCCACTCTGCAACAATTACCACATTAAGGTGCACAGTAACTAACCACCGAATTCACCGAAAATTCCATCTTTGTGCAACGTTTGAGCCCTACAGCAGAATCTGTGTGACCCGCAACGATACGTCGCTGACAGTTAAAAGCAGCCTTGGCCAAATTTCTGCCGTTTTATCAATTTTTGACCGATTGACATTCCAAACTACCTTTCCATTGGCGGAGTAGCCTGATCAATACCCACTGAAAAGTGATTCAATAAAAACCAATAAACATGTGGGTAACCATATGATAAAATCAGATTGGCTGTAGACAGTTGTAGAGAAGAGTTCTGCTTCTGGGCATTGAGTCTTACAAGCTTTTGGTCTACGTAAAAAGTGAGAGATGAAAGTAAGAAACTCGAACATATCAGAAACCTTGCAAGAATGGCACTTGTAAAACAAACTCTAGGCTACAATAACCGCCAAAAATAAATTCCTCAGAACAGGAAAATGGTCAGGCTTTAAGATTTTAAACAACCTTTGGAATTTTAGACGGCAAGTCCACAACCTGTGGGTGGCCACCAGTGTCCCAGACCCCAACTTTCATTAAGACTTTTACGCGATGTAGTCCACTTACTTCCATAAGTAGTAGCCCACCGGGCGTGCCCTACATATTGTTTACAAACAGATCACCTCG
The DNA here is from genome assembly GCA_023313725.1 of Lithobius niger. Lineage (NCBI taxonomy): Eukaryota > Metazoa > Arthropoda > Chilopoda > Lithobiomorpha > Lithobiidae > Lithobius > Lithobius niger. The sequence continues at coordinate 641 of JAHWFP010073320.1, read as the reverse complement.
TTTGCTTAGGCCAAGGTTTAAAAGTAAAGGACGCATTTACCACCTACTTGTTCCATCACCACCTTCTCCACACCACGCAAATTTTTAGTCGTTATGTCTTTGACGAGGTGGGCTAATCTTCAAACCCGAACGAAACTATCCGCTAAACAAAAAGTTAGGGCCTAGGGATTTATGAGAAAATTGAAACGCCGTGTCTCTAGTCCCGGTTGGGCTTAACTGTTTCAAGCGTATTTGGACGCGTTGCCAGGACCAGAGTTCTGCGTGTGTGGATCCCGGGAAACAAAAAAACCGTAATTGAAATGAAAATGAACGCAAACACTGACAACAGGCCTGGACTAGAGACCAATTCAATCGGTGGAGAGCAGAAAAAAACTTAACCTAGTATAAAGTAATGAAGTAATGCTGCGCCAATGCAACGATAAATTATAACTTTAGCATGCACACAATGTTAACTTACACTTCGTCTACGCTAGCTATCCCATTTGAAAGGCTTAGATAATATAGAACAAACTCCACGCACGTCAGAACATGATCATGCCCGTATTCCAAACATAAGGAATTTGACGCGTGCAAAGTTTAGCGCGTGCTTTTGTATAACACAACTCAGAATATTATCTCTGGATACTGCTTCCCTACGTTTT
>JAHWFP010073319.1:27381-42619 GCA_023313725.1 Lithobius niger | reverse complement strand
TATTCTAGTCGGCAGAGCAATTATTATTGCTCTGCCGACTAGAATACTGCAGTCACATCAAAATCGGGTTCAAAAGGCCCTGGTTGGTGTTAATACCTACGTTTTAAGCTATACAAATTGAAAATCGGTTCATTGGTTCGGTCTCTAGGTGAGAGCAAAGGTTTTAGCCCATTTGGCTTTCCGTGTCAAGAATATTGTAGTTACATTAAAATAGCCTACGAAAGGCCCTAGGCCATGTCCATACCTACGTTTTAAGCTATAGAACTTGAAAATCGGTTCAGTGGTTCGGTCTCCAGGTGAGGGCAAAGAGTGCCAACAACAAGAAGAACAAGAACAACAACAACAAGAAATGGCCATACTCTGGACGCCGAACGGTTCGATTGATGTCATTAAATTTGTAATGCAGTGAAATAGTTGCGACACGACCCCAAATACCAATTTCGTTGGTCTATGTCAATTCTGGGCAAGACTATAAGAGTTCAAAGTTTTACGTTTAACATGGAAGTTCATGCTGAGACTTACATAAGGACCGCTGTCCTTGATACCGACATGCTGAACCAACCTATTTACTCCAGTAAATGCGCTGGGGTCAAGGACGGTGCAGGTTTTGTTGCGTAGCTATGAAAATTCGATCGAGTGGAGTTTTCAGTTTAGCACACAGTAAAAGCATGCTAATAATGAAAAGTAAGCCACGGTAACAAAAGAGGACTGTCAAATTAACAGAATAGTATAATTGCCAGTTTTAAAATATCGCTGTTATCATGACGTCACCGTGCATTAACACATTCTCACCCACGAAAGAAAAATTGAAGTTACGCCAAGGAGTTGCTTTAACATTTTTAAACTCACGTGTTTAGCAAGTTATAAAATAAAATTATTTCAGGCTTCAGTTGCTAGAGAAACAGTGTAGCTCTATTTCGCGATTTATTTTTCAGTCCTCCTGCTACCTTTTGCCCCAAACTTGTGCCAACAGTGACGTGGCGGAACGATTGTAGGTTACCTACATTGGGGCTGTGCTTTCGGCTGGTAGTGGACACATCACTTAAAGAGTGGCAGCACTCCGCAATACTCAGCAGGTGATATTTCCCTCTCACTTTCGTCTATCGTGGTCGCTGAAACAGCATGGATCATGAATCTTCTGCCTCGACGCACTTAAATTTATTCCGAATCGATGGTTCAATGGTAGATTGCTCGCCTACCATTCGGGCGGCCCGGAATAATCATCTGACATTGTGATACCACGGTAGGCTAAATTAAGTGAGTGAAAACCTAGTAATATATTGAAACGCTTTCGCCTCACAGCTCATTCGCCTTTCGCCTTTCGGCTCATTGCAACAATGCCACCGAGCAAAGAAAAAATGCAAAACAAAGAAAACTCCAAAGGGAAACCTGAGTTTTGTGAAGCGTCTGCAAACCGATATAACATTTTAAGTATTCACACAAGTAATCGACACTTTTTTTTTAATAACGATACGGTATAAAATACTTGTACGGTTCCTTGTTGTGCTACGTTTTTTGCTACACGCGATTTACAACGATTTGCGTGAATAACACCCGGTTATATTTGTGTTTCTAAACATTCAGTGCTGAATGAAAAACTTTTAAATCTCCAGACATGATAATTCCTCTGTGCAAATGTGGCTGCCGGAAGCTCTTGGGGATATCCTTTCAGTATCTTAACTCATTCCAACTATTTCTACAGCATTAAACTGATCGTGAAACTTTCGTGACATCTGTGTTCTGTCACGCCACAAATGTCGACTTTCACGCAGTCCTGACTGTAAGACAGGAAAGCTTCATGTTTTACTGTAGGGGCAGCGCCCTGCTGCTGCGGTCGAGCTGCAATGATGATTTGTAGAGTCGTGGTATTAAGAGTTAAACAGCTGCCAAATCATAGAGCTTTCATGCTAAACCTCGAACATTGTGTTCAGGGTTTCAGCCCCGACCTACGCCCATAGGAAATGCCGTGGTTTCAGGGAAGAAAGATTGTTTTCAATCCTTCCGCAAGTGTGCATAAACGTCTCGGCTGTATTTCACATTTCCCGTGGCCTAATGCTGTTGTTGTCCTTTCTTCTCTTCGTTTTTGCCAATTGCAAATATGTTAGCCACTAAACCTATTTTTCATATAACGCTCCATCACTTTTGTCCATTTTGTTGTTGTTTGTTTTTAATCTCCTGCACGAATAATACACGCTTACTGATGGGGCATGGTGGTCCTGTGGTCATCACTACTATCTCATATGCTAGAGGTCCAGGATGCGAGCCTGACTTCAGATACTCCTGGTATTTTCGGGAAGAGAAGGTGCTCTTATCGATTGTGCACTCCGGGTACGGTTCATCCTGGCAGCATCCGCTTATTCTGGTAGCGGCATACGAAATCTTCGTCTTTGTCATCTTTATCCACCCAAAACCAAAACTGGTATAAGAGAAACCGCCAAGTTCCAAAAAGGGTCGGCCTTTGAAAGTAGTGATATCATTCAACCAGGGAAAGGCCGCCAAGGTCAATCCTATTAGCCAAGTTAATCGCACATACTAATAGTTCGAAAGTTAAATGAAAACTAGAAGACTGCTACTAGCGGTAGCAATCTTCAAGTTTTCATTTAACGTCCAAAATATTATTCGGTGCGATTAACTTCGCTAATAGGATTAACCATGGCGGCCTTTCCCTGGTTGAATGATATCACTACTTTCAAAGGCCGACCCTTTTTTGGAAACGTGGTGGCTTCTTTTCATACCAGTTTTGGTTTTAGGTGGATATCACAATTTTCATAGGCCTGGGAATATAGAGAATGCCACGGTCACACTTAGATCGTCTTGCTTCCGTAAATAAAAATGCAGTTTTCGCCTTATTCCACACTCGGAAAAAAATCGTCCGCTCTGCCACGCTACACCTCTCACCGTCCTGTCTGGCCACGTCCGCTCCTGTCGCGTAACCCCTCTCAATGTTCGTTGTTTAATAAGATTAAGTCATTAAGTCTGAGCAGCGCAGAGACGACGACTTCCGACGTTTTGCTTTCTATTTTCGGGTATGTAAAAAAAAACCTGTTTTCCGCACATCCCTTCTGTGGGTCTAAAACAGGGCGAAGGTACCGACGACAGGCAAGCTGCTGAGCAATCAGCTGCTTTCAAAAACAAAATTTATTACAAATTTACGTTTATATTTTCGTACGGATTTCACAACCGATGATAATCTGAGCAAAATCCGATAACCACCCAAAAAAAAGTGATATCATAAATCAAATTTTCGCCGTACGAAGTAGAAATAGCAAAGCAAAAATGCTGCCACCAAGTTTTTAATTCGAATCGAGATCACTCAGGTTTAACTGACGACCACCAATGCGTCAGATAAGATTTAGTTAAAAGGGATGGGACAAGAACCTTGGTGGCAAAAACTTGAGGACCCCTTTACCCTTATAGGTTATTTAGGGATGACAAGTGAAATGTGGCCCTGAAACAGTACAGCATGTATATATGTGTTAATGGAGTACTGGCCAGTGGCCATGCCGTCAATCAGCAAGAAAAGAACTGTATATTTGTTGCCATGAAACTTATATTACTGTAGGGTGAGAAAAATTATGGCTTGTTACAACGATCAGCTGCTTGAAAATATTGCTACGCAAAAAATAATAACGTGAAAAATTAAATTATAACAAAATATCGTTTTAAAATTTAATATAGCAAACAAAAAAAAATAAGTTTGGTTATCATCTCTGTAATGTGTGGCACAGTGGCAACCCGGGCTACTGCACTGTAACTCAGGTTGGCGCTAATAACCTAGGTGTCGATGCGCTGTAGGGGATAATTAGTGCGTCCGGGAGCTGCCCCAATGCCAACCCCACAGTTAAGGGACAAGCTCTAAAGTGTGCCGTGGTGGTAGTCAAAGGGTTGCAGGAATTCCAAATTTACCTTAACTGATGGATCAAGGCTAGAAGTCGTGGTTCAGTTTTGGTGTTGGTTTAATATAAAATTTGAGCGATAGTGTGCTCTGGCTCGCCTGAAATTCTTGGGCGACACTAACCTCGGCTTAAGGCCTTAAATGGAACGTCAACGGCATTAGGCTTACTTGGGGAAATTTAGATTTATAAGTTTTGGGAAAATTTTGTTAAGTTGGTGACTGCTAAACTAAGTAGCAACGGGGTTGCAGTTGTGGACTAGCAACAGGATGGGTCAAGTTTGAATTTAAGTTGGGGCTAGGGGAAATTGGGGGAAAATTCTAATGTTAGGGCCGAAATTACCTTTTGATGCGGGGAGTTGGAGAGTTGGAGGCGGATGGAATTTTAGGTTAATAGCTAATTGTTAGTAGCACCCGGCGGATGATCAAGCGCGCTCGAGCGTTACAATTGATTGCATTACGTACAGACAAATCATAGTTATGTTTTGTTACAACATTGATCAAATATAGATTATAGAATATGAGATCACTACTACTACTGAAGCTGAAAAAATGGCGCGGGAGGTAAAGACATTTTTGCTTGAGTTGAAACGCCAAGGTGAGTTGCGGCAGAGGGACATTGATGCGGGAATCACTACTGATCAAGTGTACAATGACTTATTGGTGCTAGCAGAGAAGAAAGGTATTTCCAAGTTAGATTTTGATTTGTACGGTATTGTTGGAGGAAGATTGCTGGAGGAAACTGCTGAGGAGGCGGAAAATGGCGTGAAAGAAACGAGAGGTAACAATGCAGCCGAACAATTGGGTGAAGGGAACAATAGCCAAGACGCCAGAAATGGTCTGAATGGGATTGTTGATGCCGGAGTATACAAACGTCACGCAACTCCCCCTTCGACAAAAGGAGTCACGTATGCTGATGTAGCCAACAGGGACCACGATTATGGCCTGCAACAGATGGGGCCAGGAAACGAAGAAGTTGACCTAGACCAAGACCAACTCAACGGGAATATGTTGTGGCTCAAGAAGTTATACAAGGGCAGCCTAGCCAACTTCAAGATGGAAAAATCTCTTGTGGTAATTGCCGACCAGGCGGGCAAACCCTACACCACCATCCATATACGGGATGCATTGGAGCAAATTGTGCCTCTGGCAGAAGTCTCAGGATTGTGTTGGCTACGAGCCAACAACGTTTTTCAGGTAACGTTCTGTTCAGCTGCTGCGAAGAATGCAGTGAAGAAGTGCCGGACTCTCTCACTGAATGGTTTTGAGGCTGAAGTTTTTGATCTACATGAAAGGCTAGTGCAAATTCGGTTGCACTGGTTGCCGCTGGAGACTACAGCGGAAGAGGTTGGCCAAGCGATGTCAAATTATGGAGTGATGGTCAGCCACAAATATGAGTGCCACGCAATTGAGGACTGAGGCACTGCCGCACAGGAGTGCACTGCATCACCTTAAGGTTGAAGGACTCACTCCTATTCGAAGAAATCCCGGATATTGTTGGCATCAAGGGTGTTCCAGTGCTGCTAGTGATCGCGGACCGAGCACCTCGTTGTTTAAATTGTGGAATCAGGGGGCACGTTCGAAAATCTTGCCAGAAAGTGTACTGCAGGTCGTGCCAAGAGGCAATGCCAAGAGATGCCCCGTGTCGGCACCTCCAGCGTGATGTGGGGCGTCCCGAGCCCCCATGTAACAGATCAAACAGGAGTGACGAAGACAGGGTGGTGAACTGGATAGACGCGCCAGTTCAGGTGGCTCAGAGTGAAGTCACAGGTGTCACAAGTGCCACGGATGTGAGCCAGCCGAATGGGTGCCACAGCCAAGAGGAGTGGTCCGTTCAGGGTAAACGCCGAAGATCGAAGAAGCGGCCTCGATTGGCTATCTCCCCCAGTGCGCAAGAGTTGTCCGTGTCCGGCCAAGACAAGGCAATACCACAAGGTGGTGCGGAGGATGCGGTGGAGGATGCGGCAAAGTGTGATGTGTTAATGTGTGATGTGTTAATGTGTGCCAGCAGCCCAACGGCTGAAAGTGTGGTGCTCCCACTGTCTCAGGAGGAAATTGGTGCTGGGTGCCCTGCAATTCAGGCAGGGCCTATGACTTCGACCTCGCCCCAACCGGTGGTGTTGCCAGAAGTGGTCGTGGAGGCTCATATGGCAGAGTCCACGGTGGAAGTAGAGACTGACTGGGGTGGTCCAACCGGGGAGCAGGTTGAAATGGAGTTGGTGTCAGACATGTGCAGCATGGGTGGTAAGGGTGGGAAAGTAGAGTTGGAATTGGGTTAAGCATTAATTCAACATCTGCTCATGGAATGTGCGGGGAGCCGCCAACAAATTCGAGGACATTTCAGCCTTGTGTAGGGACTTTGATATTTTGGGGAGACTTGAGTCTAAATGTGTAGGGGGGCCCCTGGTGGGAGGCTGCACGACACTTGCAGGGCCACCTGGTTCGGGGATTCGGGTGTTCGTCAGAGACACGGTCCCCATTTTGTTGTTTCCCCACCAAACCTGCCCGGGGGTGGATTCATGCATTTTTTTGGTCTGGTGGGAGGGGCCCGGGGAGGGGGGGGAAGCCAGGGGGTGGATCGCAGTAGGTTTTGTCCATGTCACTGGGCGCATCACTGGGCTGGCGTGGAATGCATGGCTGGACTCGCTCCCTAGGCCACTAATCCTGGGCGGTGACTTTAATGCGCATCACTGGCTCTGGGGTAGCCAGAGGTGTGACAGCACGGGGAGGGTGATTGCGGAGTCGTTGGATAGGCAGCAGCTAGAGGTTGTGCAGGATGGCACCACGACCTTCGTCAGGAGGTATGGAGAGGTGCTGCAAGAGTCGGTTCTGGATTTTTTCTTGTGTACTGAGGGGTTGGGGTATCATTTTGCCTTTCAGGTATCAGGGGACCTACGGGGTAGTGACCACTTCCCCATAGCCCTTAACAGCGTGCGGTAGATTATCCTATAGTAGGTGGGAGAAGAGCCCGCCCGGTTGTATCGGCTGGTAATTTTGCCCCTTGGGTTGCCCGCTGGGTTAACAGAGGGGGAGGGAGCAGGAGAGCACCTCCTCGGAGGAAGGGAAAAGTAAATCCACCCTGGTGGACGGAGGTGTGCAGGAGAGCAGTTTGTGACCGGAGGCGGGCTTGGCAGCGCTTCAAGCGTCACTCCTCAACTGAGAGATGGTTTGAGTTTGTAGGTGTCTCAGCTGAAACACGGTTCATCTTGAGGCATGAGAAGCAGTCCTTCGGGGCGCGTCTGTGCGAGAGGATCGTGGCAGGGGTCTCTCCATGTGCAGTCTGGGGTCTTGTACGGCCGCAGGACCCACGCAGCTCGGTGACATGGGTCCACGACCAAGCAGGGGGTGTTCTGGAAGGGGGCGCTATGGCTGAGGCCTTCAACTGTAATTTCTCATTGATTTATGACTCCCCTAAAGGGCCCGCTCCCCCACTCCGGCAATGGTCTGGCTTCCCTGAGCCAGATGTCCCCCTCACTCTAACGGAATTGAAGGCCGCGCTTGAGGTCTGTAGAGCCGATGGGGCCCCAGGGATAGATGGGATAACCTACAGGCAGCTTAAGGATCTGAGAGAGGATGGCTTAAAGGAGTTACTCACTGTGTTTCAGGGATGCTTTGAGGGAGGGACGGTCCCAGAGTCATGGCTATTCTCCATCCTTGCGCCAGTCCTGGGCAGGGGGAAGCCAAGAACGCAGGTCACGAGTTACAGGCCAATCGCCCTGCTCTCCTGTGCTAGAAAACTTTACGAGCGCATCTTGGTTGGGAGGTTGAATAGTGTGCTGGAAGATGCAGGGAAATTATACCATGCCCAATTCGGCTTCCGGAAACGGAGGGGTGCATAGGACGCCATGTTCTACTTGGAGTCCGGGATCAAGGAAGCGTGGGCAGAACGTAAAGTGGCTGTTGTCGCGTTCCTAGATATCAAGGCCCCGTACGACTTGGTTGACATTGCCTGGGTCAAGCCAGCCCTGCAGTCAATGGGGGTCAGCGTGACTCTGGGGGAGGCTATTCTCTCGCTTCTGGGTGCCCGGAAGTTTGCCACGAGAGTGGGAGGCTATTGGTCTGGTATCAAGAGTACGTGCAGAGGGCTGCCGCAGGGGAGCTGTCTAAGCCCAACTCTCTTTGCGGTGGCGATCAACGCTGTCCTCTGTGAATTGAGCCTCTATGGCTGCATCGTGGCGTATGCGGATGATGTTGCGGTTTGGGTAGTTGGCACTGACGTGAGCCATCTACTGGCGTCGCTCGAGGGAATTATTGCTAGGGCTGTCACCCTTCTTGCGGAGCGTGGCTTGTCTCTGTCTGGACCGAAAACGGAGCTGATGATTTTCTGCCGAGGGCATAGGCTGGATGGCACTATTAGGGTAGGGGGTACGGTTGTGAGGGCTACCACCACTGTGCGGTACCTGGGTTATAGGTTGGACCCCCAGCTGTCTTGGCTATTGGATGCAGGTTGGGTAAGAGAGAGAATTGTGGCTCGGCATGGGGTCCTCAAGTCGCTGTCGTCTAATAAGTCGGTGGCAAAGAGGGCGGTCATAATGTCACTTTACAGGGTGTACATTCGGTCTTGTGCAGATTTCCACCTACCCTTTCTGCTGGCCTCGAAAGGGGCCATGCAGAGGGTGCAGGTGGCCCTTAACGGCTGCCTACGGACGGCGACGGGCTGCCTACCGTCGACGCCGGTGCCAGCACTGCACATAGAGGCAGGGGAGGTACCGCTTCGACTCAGGGCCAGAGAGGTGTTGGTAGCCCTGTGTCTCAGAGCGATTGCCAGGGGCGGCACAGATCCGGTGGCAAGACGCTTGGTTTATTACACCTCGTTGAGCCCGTGGAACCGTAGGGACCTTGGGGCTCTTGGGATGGGTGCCACTCTACTGCAGCAGCGTGTTCTGGGTGTCTTCCCAGCCCCTAGGCTGGTGGGTGGTGGGTACCCATGGTGCTGGTGTGATGAGGTACTGCCGCTCTTGGCCTGTTCTGAGAGTGTGGGGATGGGTGATGACTGGGTTGACATGTACTGCGACGCATCGTTTTTCGACGGGATTTGGGAGGGAGGAGCAGGTGTTTGCGTCCCAGAGCTTCGTCAAGAATACAGCTACTTCCTCAAGTGCCTTCCTTTGGCCTTCGTCGGGGAACTGGTGGCTCTGGCGATAGCACTGGATGTCGGGTTGGACCTGCAACTCAGACAGTTTCGGGTCTTCTCGGACTCGGCGGCTGGCATACGCTTTCTGCAATCAGCTTTCCGGCGGCATGACGTCTATCACCCACTTGTGGTTGAAATTGGCCTGAAGCTTCTGAGCGCCGTACAGCGGGGAATCAGAGTAGAGGTGCGGTGGGTAGCGGGACACAGTGGTTGCTACGGCAATGAGCTAGCGGATGGGTTGGCAAGGAAGGGGTTTGAAGGAAGGATTAATACTGCGGTGTTTCCAGTCACGCCCAAGGACTTCCAGCCAGTCCTAAAGTGGGTGACTGCCAGGGACTGGCAGGATGAGTGGGATAGCAGTACGGTAGGCCGAGTGCTCTATGATGTCCACCCAGAGATTTCCCGGCCGTGCAGCCTGGATGTTTTGCCTAGGAGGGACGCGGCTCTGCTGTCTAGGCTCAGGACGGGGCATGTCCTGCTACGGGCCCATGAGTTCCGTCTGGGCATGGGCCCTACCCCAAACTGCAGGTGTGGTACGGAAGCTGAGACCGTCGTTCATTTTCTCTTGGTGTGTCACCTCTGGGCAGCCTACCGGGGCCATTTGTTGGGGAACTGGAATGCGGACCTGAAGGAAATTCTTGGCGCCTCCTCGCACGAGGCACGAGTAGTTACTACCTTGCGGCGGGTTGTGAAGTTTTGCAGGGAGACAGGGAGGTTTCGATAGGCTCAGTTCGGGTTGGTTGCTGGGTGAGACAGGTGGGGTACGTGGAAGTACAATTACTAACCAGTATGAACTCAGTTATATCGTTGTTCAAGGGGTGTACTCTGTTGTTCTGAATTTCGTGTATAGGTTAAGTATAGGTTAAGTATAGGTTAAGTTTTAGAATGGAGAGTGTAGCGTGTGGGCTCGTAGTCTCCGGTAAGAGAAATAAATAAATAAATAAATATAGATTATTTCAACTAACAATTGAGTATTAATTTTGACAATGACACATTACAATTTGACGTCATGTGGACTTCAGGCTTGGCAGATGACGTCCGCATGACCTTGCTGGGGTGGTAAAATTCCAACGTTGAAATCCGGAATTAAACTCGCAACAGCGCTATTAAACCTCAATTTCTCCCTCCCCCCTCAAATTAAACTATTTTGTCTGATGGCATTTACGGATTCAGTTTCCTTTTTCGTTTTTTTTTTTTTTTGGAACGACAGTAACGACCACTGTAAATACGACTCTGTAACCCTAACATAAGAAAGCACTGAGAAAAATAATTACATACCCTAAACTTAAATATTTGCTTCAAACGGAGCGTACGTGTGAGAAATTTGCTGTTTAGTTAAGACTTTACTTTTCAATGAAATAAAAGGAAAATTGTAAGAAAGTGAGGTGTGAGTTAAGATAAAATATTTTCATTAAAGTCAAAAAAAAAATCTACTTGCTTCCTTCGTAATTTCCATTATGTCACAGAAAAAAGAAAAAAAAAAAAGAAAAAAAACAATTTTAAAATTACGTGGGAGGCCTTAACTCAAATTAAAGGTTATTGTAATAAACCATTACTTATATATTTAATTTTTTTGCATGAATCTATCAGGACGAGTTCTTATTGTGTCTTTCGGTCCGTTAAGTTTTACGCCAGAAAAATGCCCTCTATTCATTGCCCTTTTATTATTCGTTATCATAGCCTTTAGGTGTTAACTAAGGATGAAATTTGTCCGTGTGTCACAAAATGTAACACAACGAAAACATTTGGGTAACCACATTTCTCTCTGAACCCATGTTGGATATGGAATTTTATTCTCATTTTAATTATTTCGTTGCCTATTTTTTTTTTGTATGAATTATTCTTTTCTATTGAACTATTTAAAAGTAGATGTGCCCGTACGCATGCTGCGCACCCCCCCGCCTCCCTCCAGGTGTTTGGTCTTTGGTTTTACATTAATCAAACCGAAGACCGAACATGTGAATGGTTCCCACATATGCCTTCTCCCCCACAATTACTTTAACCCCCAATCGCCACACTCCTGCCCCCTCCCGGATTCGCATACGTGTCCGCTCCCCCATACACGTTTGCCCGCCTGGCGAAAAAACTAGCAAAGTGGGAGAGAGGTCTAGACTGATTGGGGATGTTAGGCTCAGAACTTTAGGTTTAAGTTTGGGACTGAAAGAAACGAGCCTACTTTGGGCCTAACCAGGGAAGCTACCCTAACTAAGGGTTCCGTAAAAACAGCCTACTAAAGGCTTAATAGCCAGAAATTCCCCTAACCAGAAGGGCCTAGCAGGTGTCGAGGAGGACCAGCCGGCTGGCTAGCCCGAAGGCTTTCTGATTTTTCTTGGTCGGACCGCTGCTTTTATGCGGTTTGGTTACCCCTGACAACCGCGAAGCAGCAAGGGTATTATGGGAAATGGAATTTTCTCAAATGTTCCAGAGGCAGGACCCGGAAATAAAATAACAAGGCATAGATAATTTAACCTATGACAGATTAAACAGATAAAGACTTAATTGGCTATTAGCCCCAGTAAACATTGGCAGCATACAAGATTTGCAACACCCCCTCCCCGAAAACGTCGCCCCGTGACATTCTCCCTTTGGTGGAGCCCCGGAAAAGTCTATTATTAGTTATCATAGCCTTTAGGTGTTATCTAAGGATGAAATTTGTCCGTGTGTCACAAAATGTAACACAACGAAAACATTTGGGTAACCACATTTCTCTCTGAACCCATGTTGGATATGGAATTTTATTCTCATTTTAATTATTTCGTTGCCTATTTGTTTTTGTATAAATTATTCTTTTCTATGAAACTATTTAAAATGTTACAGGTATGGGTTTTAACAATTTTTAGGAAGCCTTTACAATTTTACAGAAATTATCTACATAAATGCATTTAAATTATTCAATTTCGTAGTCTGTCAACCATTTCTGTGTAAAACAAGGTTTTATACATACTTAGAAAACGAGTCATTTACGGCTGGTGTGATCGAAACCACGGAAAGTTGGGGATGACCTAATGTTTTGTTTACGGTTTCTATACCGTCACACAGCCTCAGAAGTTGTGTGCAAGTTATTGCAATTGACAATGTCTGGTGGTAGCAGATTTTGGAACGATACCCAACAATGGTTTAACAATGTCTCTTTAATTCTTTAAATTGTTTCAACACTTCTGGACATAAGAATGAGAAAGACACAACGAAGTGTAATTTTAATCCAGCATTTTGTACCGCAAAAGTGTAGGAGTAGTTCCAAGTCGAAAAATGATTGGAATGCAGAGCACGACGACTTTGCTCACTAAGGTGTCTATGTACTTCACCATTCCATCTGAAACACCTGTTCGCATGTCTCATCATTATGCAACACATCCTTTTTTTACGAAACAAAGTCCTGAAAACAAAGTACCAGTTCTTTGTACTGTATTTCTATGGACGTTTTTAGCAGTATTTTTCTATTCATCTAATCAAGAGGAAAGCGCAGGATGTTCGAAATTGTCTGCTTTACTGAGTCTAAGTTGTGTTTCATAAAATCATGTTTATCCCTTATCGACGCTCCAGCATAAGCAACCGAAACCGAAAATTTGCTTAGGGATATTCCTCACATAAACACATTGGATTCGGCCCCAAGTTGATAAAGACAATGACCATTGCAAAACTAATCGTCCTTGGTATTCAGAGAAAAAGGTGCCTTTATTTTCAATCTCGCTGGCTTGTCTATGTGAAGTTATCCCAATACATTGCTGAAAACGTACGACATGCGTTCTAAATGGAAGTTAGACAGCCAGACTGAGGATTCTAGAATGGTGCACCTCCTAATTCTATAGGGAGAGTCGATTTTTGGAAAGTCTAAAAATGTATTTTCAGTTCCGTGTAACGCATTCAGAACAATAGGGAAATCCAAACAGCACCTGCAGTCTGTTCACGAAAACTTCCTGCACACAAATCAGTTTTTGAAATCGCCATTCGAGTGGAAACAAATTTCTGAGAGTGCGTTATCATCTCGGACAGCTTGAAGGCCGTTCTGTCACTTTTCTCTTTTCGTCCATTTGTTTGGGAGGCAAGAGCTCCTTGTAAATCATGGCTCTGTATTAGAATTACAATGCACAATACAACAGAACTACCGAGCATCTTACTGCTGGAGGGAAGCTTTGAGGCATTTGGTTTTGTTTTAATCCGTTGGTGTCAGATTTGTCAAAAAATGTTGGTCTGGAATCAGAGAAACAGTAAGAAGTTCGACAATTCGAGATCACTGTTGCAGTCCCGGTTGCCAGGAACCAATGATGGGCGACAATAATGTTGTTGAACCCACCACCAGCCTTCTAAGCTTTTCCTCCAGAACACCAAAACATAAGACCAAAAATAGACATGGAATAAATATGTTTAAAGGAACTTAAAAACTGAATGTTACTATGTGTCTAATTTTAAATAGCTAAAATTTGCAAAGATTGAGAATTCGTCAAAAGAAGGTTTGCTAAACCATTAAGATGAAAATAAAACCGTGACGAAAACGAAAATTGTCTTTACAGGGGATAATTCATTAGTGATAGCTGTTACACATTAAAATGTACGAATATAAAGTTTACGTAAAGAGTGCTTCGATTTACGTATTGATACAGTTAGCAAAAAAAATGCAGACACTTTATCCCAAAACTGTAGTTTCGGGAAAAAAAACCATTCGAAATGCAATCAACCAAAAAAAAAAAATTTTTTTTTCGCATCATGGGTTTTTAATCCGAAAAGAGCAATACAACGATTTCAAACAGTAAAAATTACGAAAAGTAAAAGTGCAAATGGTAAAAATTTTATTTGTCGTAAATATCATTAAAACCAGGACAGTGTGACGTCATTTGGCACAACGTGGATATAAATTCCTTACAGCCCGTGAAGTTTGGACTGAGGCCTTAGATGAAGTGGTCCAAGTGACGTTATTTTGTTAGATTTTGCCAAGGCTTAGCTTTTTTTGGGATATCCCTACTCGGCGTGTTGTTGTTGGTCAGATGAAGTCTCCACATGTTGCTGGAGGTCGACACGTCCCTCAAGGTTCGATCTTGGATCCGCTTTTTTAATTTGGTTCCTTAACGACCTTGCTTCTAACCAGGAAAGTGCAGACCTTGGAAAATTTGCTTATGATGTTAATTTGTTCAGTGCCCGTGGTGAGTAACGATGGCCATCTAATTCTACAAACTGCTACTACGGGTGTCTGATTGGACTGGAGCATGGCAACTGTCCCTTTCAACAGGCAAAAGCAGCGTCTTTCATATTGGATGTAAAAATAAGCAATTATGTTACAATCTTCCTGGCAACGTCTGCGTGTTGAGCTTGATTCTCAACAGACTTAAAATTCACTACCACCGTTGCCATATCGTTAAATCAGCAAATCAGGGTCTTGCCATGATGAAGCATTGTTTTGTGTCCGGTGATGTCCGGACACTTACTTGGGCCTTCAGGGTTTACGTGAGACCCACCTTTGAGTATGCCAGCCCTGTGTGGTCACCCTACTTTTCGAAAGATATCAAACATATTGAATCTGATCAACGACGCTTCACGAAACCCATAAAGGGTTTGTTCAAACTGCCATCGCCTTAGAAACTACGGAATTGGAGCCGCTTGAGCTCGTAGGCTGAAAGGTGACTTTGCCTAACTTTTAAGATCTTGCATGGCTACCTAAATTATGATTTCTTCGTTCTTTTATCTTCCACTTGAGAATAGAACTAGAGGCCTAAGACTGATTCTCCCCAGATCGCAGCTAAACTGTCGTAAGTCTTTCTTTGCGCTCCATATTCTGCCTGTGTGGAACTCTTTGCCTATAGCGGTGATGGCCAACTCCGTAACTACTTTTTTTAAGAAGACTTAATGATTGTAATTTGGGACCCTTCCTTCCTGTTTGAGGGTTTTTATTCCCACCGAGCTCAACTTTTTAAAACTTGTATTGTTGGCACTGATGAGCCTCTGACACTGTTCATATCTTGTAATCATCTCATGTCGCACACATTTCTATTTCTTTTTATTAATTTTAATTGACAAGGGACCTCTGGCTCTGTGCTTACCTTTTGCTAACTACCCCCTTGTGCCAGCCTTTTCTTTAATGCTGAGTATCTCCACTCACCCTCCTTTCTTTTAAGGTTTAATATTAGCGAAAGTTCTTAGTCCTTTTCAGGCCTGTGTGCTCCTGCGCCTAACATTATTATTATTATTATTATTATTATTATTATTATTATTATTATTAT